>CAEFZP010001152.1:7500-18051 GCA_903064625.1 Mallotus villosus | reverse complement strand
GGAGAGAGTCACCTGAATGGGAAAAGTGAATCTATTACGAAAACCCACCATGCAGACTGTATGACTTGGCAGAATATTGTTTTTCACAAAAGAAGCCTTTGGCCCGAAATGTTTATCCCAATGCCTATTAAATGTACACATTTCAAACAGGTGTTGGGATCGAAATGTTAAAATAAATATATGAATTTGTCGGACTGCTGATATCAAAACACGTTCATAGAACATAAACTACATCTGATATATACAGCAGGTAAACTACATCTGATATCTACAGCAGGTAAACTACATCTGATATCTACAGCAGGTAAACTACATCTGATATCTACCAGCCATGCCCTCCTGTGGGTCTCTCTGCTAGGGGAGAGACCAGCCATGCTCTGCTGTGGGTCTCTCTGCTAGGGGAGAGACCAGCCATGTCCTCCTGTGGGTCTCTCTGCTAGGGGAGAGAGACCAGCCATGTCCTCCTGTGGGTCTCTCTGCTAGGGGAGAGACCAGACATGCTCTGCTGTGGGTCTCTCTGCTAGGGGAGAGACCAGCCATGCTCTCCTGTTGGTCTCTCTCTCCCAGCCTTCCAGGCCCTGTTGCCAGACAGCTTAGACCATGCATGGAAAATGATCTTTTCCTGGCTCCCAGTGCCACTCACAGCCACTCATGTTTTGGGGGTCAATTCTGTTGACGTCCAATCCTGTGCCCTGCAGCCTCTCAGCTCTCTGATAGGCCGGCACTGCTTAGTGTGGGTACTTGACCTTCTGCAGGTCTGGAGGGGGAGGGGGGGGAGGGAGAGGGAGGATGAGGAGGGGGAGGGGGGGAGGGGGGAGGGGGGGGGAGGGGGGAGGGGGGAGGGGGGAGGGGGGAGGGGGGAGGGGGGGATTGGAACCGGCTGGGCCGTGCGGCTGGGTAGCACAATCTGGAGAACGGGACTCAATTACAGCAGCTAATACCAAACACATTCATACTGCTGCCAATCATGGGTCCCTCTCTCCTCTCTCTCCTCAGTATCTCTCTATCATGGACCCCTCTCTCCTCACTCTCCTCAGTATCTCTCTATCAGGGCCCCCTCTCTCCTCACTCTCCTCAGTATCTCTCTATCAGGGCCCCTCTCTCCTCTCTCTCCTCAGTATCTCTCTATCAGGGCCTCTCTCTCCTCATTCTCCTCAGTATCTCTCTATCAGGGCCCCCTCTCTCCTCACTCTCCTCAGTATCTCTCTATCATGGGCCCCTCTCTCCTCACTCTCCTTAGTATCTCTCTATCAGGGCCCCCTCTCCTCAGTATCTCTCTATCAGGGCCCCCTCTCTCCTCACTCTCCTCAGTATCTCTCTATCATGGGCCCCTCTCTCCTCTCTCTCCTCAGTATCTCTCTATCAGGGCCCCCTCTCTCCTCACTCTCCTCAGTATCTCTCTATCAGGGCCCCCTCTCTCCTCTCTCTCCTCAGTATCTCTCTATCATGGCCCCTCTCTCCTCACTCTCCTCAGTATCTCTCTATCAGGCCCCCCTCTCTCCTCTCTCTCCTCAGTATCTCTCTATCAGGCCCCCCTCTCTCCTCTCTCTCCTCAGTATCTCTCTATCATGGACCCCTCTCTCTCACGTATGTCTCCTGAGTGTTGCAAGGTTGACTGCAGTAGAATAATTATTTGATGACTACTGAGACATCCATTTTTGGAAAACATTGTTTTGAAAATATTTGTTGAAAACATTGTTAGGTAAATATTGTTTGAAAAAAAAGTACATATAGAAAATATTTTTTGCTAATTGTAAAAAAATAAAAAAATAACATTTTCAAATATTTTCAACAAATAGCTTCACACAAAGCTTCACGGCGTCAGAGAAGACTTCCTGTTTAGCTCACACAAAGCTTCACTTCTTGTCCGTGTTAATGTGTTCAGTGTTCTCGCACCTCGTCAGTGAAAGAGCAAACTGACAAAAGACAATCTGAGATCTAATGATGATGAACCTGCCGCTCGTCCGTCCGTCAATCCAAGTCATTATATATATAATGATATATTCCTGTCAGCACTTCAGCTGTTGAGACGTCCTGGTGTAAACATGGAGGTGAGCTGGGGGATGACTCAGAGGGGTTATTATGATGATGGTGGTATGAACAACAATAAAGCTACCACTTACAGTTCTATATTATACACCTTAACACTTACCTCTAGTCCAGCATCCTCACACCAGAACCCTGCTGGTCACACAGCCTGTTCAATCAGCAGACACTGTCATCCAAACCATGTACTATGGAGGGGAGGATTTGAACCGGCAAGCTATTGATCTGAAGTCTAACAGCCACTGACTGGCAGCTGTGATCTGTCCTCTCAGAAGAGAGAGCCAGAAGCCAAATGACACAAACAGCTCATTTAGTCATGCAAGGCTGTTCATTAGCGGATGAAGAAGTCAAACAGTTGAGATGTAGGTCTGGGCCCTTCAAACCCTCCCTCCTCTCCACACACACACCACACACACACCACACACACACACCACACACACCACCACACACACCACACACAGCTCCACACACAGCTCCACACACAGCTCCACACACAGCTCCACACACAAACCACACACACCTCACACACACCACACAGTCACATCATTCAGCTGCTAGGAAGAAAAGGACTGGAATATAAGCAGATCTCTTCTCTAACTGTGGCTCCAATTAAAATAATTGACTTTCACCCTCTTCAGAATACAAGACGTGTTTTAAAAGATATAGCAGAGAACGTATCACGAGTACAGACTGTTGTTGATGTAGCAGCAAGGTTCTAGTGCTGAAAGCATGTTTGCCTCTTGGCTGTGTTATGAAAGGCACTGTGTTTCCTAAGAGCAGCCCTGAGTCCCACTCAGAGGAAGAGTCTGTCTGCTCGTGTCCTGAAACGCTGGACATCCTCATGGTCAGATGTCCTCATCACGCTTTAGGTCAGGTGATGTTTACGAGGGTCCGGGAGATGTGGTGTGTGGGGGAGGCAGTGGAGAAGGAGTGTGTGTGTGGGGGAGGGATGTGTGTGTGGGGGAGGGGATGTGTGTGGGGGGAGGGATGTTGTGGGGGAGGCAGTGCAGAAGGGATGTGTGTGTGGGGGAGGGATGTGTGTGTGGGGGGAGACAGAAGGGATGTGTGTGTGGAGGGTCAGAGTGTGTGTGTGTGTGTGTGTGTGTGTGTGTGTGTGTGTGTGTGGAGGGTAAGAGTGTGTGTGTGTGTGTGTGTGTGTGTGTGTGTGTGTGTGTGGGGAAGGCAGTGCAGAAGGAGTGTGTGTGTGGAGGGTAAGAGTGTGTGTGTGTGTGTGTGTGTGTGTGGGGGAGGCAGTGCAGAATGAGTGTGTGTGTGGAGGGTAAGAGTGTGTGTGTGTGTGTGTGTGTGTGGAGGGTAAGAGTGTGTGTGTGTGTGTGTGTGTGGGGGAGGCAGTGCAGAATGAGTGTGTGTGTGGAGGGTAAGAGTGTGTGTGTGTGGTGTGTGTGTCCACCACATCCTCACACCCCAGATGTGCTGCGTGTCATCCTCTCTGAACAGACGTGTCACATGTCACCCTGAGCAGCCATGACGGCTGGAGACACGGCTTTGTTCTCTACTCCGTGTGCTGCTTCATGTTACCTAGACAACATGACTGTGTACACACATTAGAGCTGCAGGAGCTGTAGAGGGCTGTGATTAACGGTCCCCTGTAGGGCCAGGACCCCAGGGACGAGAGAGAGAGGAGGAGAGGAGGGAGGAGGAGAGAGGAGGAGAGAGAGAGGGGTGAGGAGGGAAGAGAGAGAGAGGTAGGGAGGAGGAGAGGACGGAGGGAGAGGAGCCGAGAGCGAGGAGGGAAGTGAGAGAGAGAGGAGGACGACGAGACGAGAGCGAAGACGGAGAAGAGCGCAGGATGGAGCGGAGGAGAGAGGAGCGAGGAGACGCGGAGGAAGGAGAAGGAGGGAGAGAGGGAGAGGCAGGGACCCGAGGAGGAGAGAGAGGAGGGAGAGGAGGAGGAGGAGAGAGAGGAACCAGAGGAGAGAGGAGGAGGGACAGTGAGGAGGAAGACGGAGGAGGCCCCGCCGTGGAGGAGTCAGAGGAGACGATGGAGGAGGAGAGAGAGGAGAGGAGGAGAGGAGGCAGAGGGAGGGAGGAGGAGAGAGGCGGAGATGGAGGAGGAGGAGGAGGAGAGGAGGGAGGAGGAGGGAGGGAAGAGAGAGAGAGAGGAGTGAGGAGGAGAGAGGAGGGAGGAGGAGGAGGACGAGAGAGGGAGAGAGGAGTGAGGAGGAGAGGAGGGAGGAGGAGGGAGACAGTGTGCAGACTGTGCACACTCCTCGCCTCAACAAATCTTTTCTATCACCCTTCTGTCAATACATCTCCCATTAGCATGAAATGAATAGGTTACACTTTATTCTATAGAATAGTACACCCCTCTCCACACACACAAAAAAAAACTAAAGTATAGTGTTATTGTCCCCCGATAATGCTACTTCATCAACTGGGAGACAAACTTCGACATTATCGTTGTGATTGTAGATCCAGAATACCTTGATAAGAATATCAATTCCCGTGACTTTTTGCAACAGCGAGCCCTCCCAGGATCGGCTCTGTCTATAGCACGTGAAGGGGAACGTGTGTTTTAGTACAGAATATCCTCTGAATGGTTGACGGAAAATCCAAGAAGATGCTTAATTGTTACTGTATTATTTCAACGTTTTCATATCGGTACACGACAGAGTTGGTGTTTGCGGTAATAGCTAAGCCTAATTTACTTCCCTGTTAACGGAACCTCTACCCCCGTGATGTGGAACGCTCCAAGTCTGTCCTCGCCGCGCCGGTGAGAGAAGAGCAGATCTGGAGCGACTGAGGAGCAGGTCAGTGCGGATTGCCAGCAGAGCGCGCGGCGTCGGATATCTCTAGGAAACTATACAACGCAACTTCACACAAATGGATTTTACCGTGGCATTGCTATCCTTCTTCATAGTTACCAAACCAGGTAAGTGTCACACGATAATTATCGACAGTAAGATAATTTATCAGCGCGTATTAACCCTTTTATTAGGGCAGTAGGCTACGCGCGCTCTCTCTGATTCGCACCTTGAGCGGCAAGCTTTTGGATTTTGGGCGTTTTCTCAACGTAACTTGAAATGCAGGGTGCCGGTTATATTGTTTATTATTCTCTAGGCTTTTCTGTGGACAGTCAGAGTATAGCGACAGCACTTACACATACTACATATTTTGGTTCGTTTCCGTACCAGCAGACAGGTGACACGCGCATGACAAACGGCTCAACCGAACGGCCAGCCGGTGTGCAGCGCAGTTCTTACATTTCGGAAATCCTTTCGCATTCTTACAGAGACGAGATACCGAGAGCTCTAGTTAGTTTTCAGATAAACCAGCATTGTGAACATGTTAAACCTCTTATCTCATGTCGTGGCATGTCATTTTGAATGTCCCCTGCAGTCTACCTGTGTCCCAGAGCAGTAGGCAGTGACATGCATTTTCACGAATTTAGTAAACTATAAGTCACGTTAAGCCTCAAATATTAAAGTAGGCTACATCGACAAAATAGATCTTGGGCTACAAAAAGGAACCATTGCAACCAAATACAGGTTCTAGGCAACGGCAACATTCCCCAAATACACTGACTTCTGTTTCCTCGACGTTAGACCTGCCGACTGTGTGACTGTCTTTACGTTTTGTCTACAGTTTTGGTCTTTGGTGGAGATCCGGATTACCAGATCGATATCATCAATGAACTTGACTTGGCCAACGCGACGTATGGAGTTACCCAAGTGGCTGGACTTAACAACAACAGCAGAGCATTCTTATTTCGAGGTACTGGCCTTTTCTTCTTCTTGTTTACACAGTTAACTGTTCTGCACAGTACCAAAGTTTACGTTTCTACGCTCATCTTTTTAATTTCCTTGTTTTTCGGATTGACGGTTGGAGAAATGTTTGTAACTGTAGCCATGCAGGCCTGTGGCTATGGGAGCGCGGGAGCACCTCGCGCCGTGACATTATGCCGTTGGTGTTGCGCGAGGGAGTCCAAGGAGTCCAGGGAGCTCTCTGATTAATACTATCCACATTGAATCTGTCCTCGCGGCAGATGCTCTCTCTCTCTCTCTCTCTCTCCTCTCTCTCTCCTCTCTCTCTCTCCTGTAGAGTCTAGCTAGGACTGGAGCAGGAATCATTCTGGAAGAGCAGGAAGTGTTTAATTTAAAATGATTGCGCTGCCTGAAGGACTAGCAAGCGAGTGTTGGACTAATAGGATGTCCCGTGTTTCCTGTGGGATTCAGGTTGAAATAAGAGCTCCAGTTCTCAATTGTTTTCTGTTTATATTTTAATATTTATACTCCCCCCCCCCCGAAAATACGCCACAAACTCCAGGTGCTGTTCCGGCCTTGCGGCCTGCGCCGCTGCTCCTCTGTGGCTTGGCCGCTCGGTCTCTTCTTGTCTCTCTCTACTACTTCTCTCTCTATTGTCTCTCTCGTCTGCGCCTATCTCTCTATCTTCTCACTCTCTCCTCTCGCTCTCGTCTCCTAATATCGCTACCCCAATACAAACATGTCCCTCTCTCTCGTCTAAGCATGAGACGGGAGGAGAGCGGAGAGGACGAGAGACGAGAGAGGGAGTCCGAGAGAGCATGGAGCGAGCGAGGCGGGAGAGGGCGCAGAAGAGCAGTAGAGAGGAGCGGGACGCAGGCAGCAAGAGCGTCGAGCGAGAGAGGGCGAGAGCGCGAGAAGAGCGAGCGGAGGAGCGGTGAAGAGCAGCGAGAGAGAGACGTAGAGAGCGCAGTCCTTAGCTACTATCTCCGTCCTGCACCCACCAATACAAACATGTTCCTCTCCCTCTTCTCTCTCTCTCTCTCTCTCTATCTGACACAGACTTCTCCGATCTCTCTCTCTACTCTCTAAACTCACTCATCTCCTCATGCTCTCTCTACTGCTCTCTCTCTCTCTCTCTATCTCTCTCTCTCTCTCTATCTCTCTCTATCTCTCTCTCTCTCTCTCACCCAATACAAACCTGTTCCGGTCCATTAGAATTCCTTCAAGCACAAAACTGTTTACCCCTTCTGCTGGAGAAGCATTCTGTCTGCCACAGATTAGTTTACCGTCTTCATAAAGTGTTCGGTATCTCTGCATGTCCCTGAAAACACGCTAATACCTCATCAAAATGAGAATCAACGAACTAGATGTTGTGATTGGCCTATTGTGAACTGGTATGTTATTGAAGGCTTTAAAGCTGTTCAGTGGAGAGATGTCTTCACTGTCTTGTGTTTTCAGCTATGGCAGCATAAATGCAGCTTGATTGCTGGACCTGTTAGATAGATACGGTCCCCAGGGCATGTGTGTGCGCTCCTCCAACCATGGAGCATCTGCCAGCAGTAATCACGCTGGGTACAGAAGACGCAGTCGGCAGGCTCCCGCACTCCTCACAGGCTCGGGGTCAACGTGAGGAGCGGGTTCACCAGAAGATAGCAGACATTAGGAGAATCACAGCAGGGAAAGATAAGTGGGGAGAGATGGAGAGAGGGAACATGAAGAAGAAAGAGAGGAGAGGTGGAGAAAGTGGAGAGAGAGAAATCAGTCAAAAACAAAACTAATATGCATTCTGAGTCTATATTCAGGGAGTGATGGAATGAGACAGAATACTGTATGTGTGAAACAAAGATATCGAATGAGAAAGATATGGAGGGAGTGAGAGAGATGGAAAGAGAGAGAGAGAAGGTGGATGTGAAATTGAAAGGTAAGGTGGTGGGAATCTATCTAACTTAGGGAGGTCATTGATTAGCTGTTGCTCAGGCCATCATTGTGTCCTCGACGGACTGTGTGTGTGTGTGTGTGTGTGTCTCGGAACTTGCGGCTCAGGATTTAGTTAAAGAATACACCCTTCATCATTATCACGACTACTGCTTAGAGTCACATCATTCCCCTCCCTGCCTCCCTGCCTCCCTGCCTCCCTGCCCCCCTGCCTCCCAGCCTCTATGATTCCTGGTTCAGTCTGGTTGTATATGAAAGCCTGTGGATGGGAAATCTCCCTGTTTTCCTCCCTCTGGTTGGGTCCTTAGAGTTAATGGTGTATGCAGTCCACCCCATGCCCCCTCCCCTCACAGAGCCCCCCCTCACAGAGCCCCCTCACAGAGCCCCCCTCACAGAGCCCCCCTCACAGAGCCCCCCCTCACAGAGCCCCTTCACAGAGCCCCCCTCACAGAGCCCCCCTCACAGAGCCCCCCCTCACAGACCCCCCCTCACAGAGCCCCCCCCCTCACAGAGCCCCCCTCACAGAGCCCCTTCACAGAGCCCCCCTCACAGACCCCCCCCCTCACAGAGCCCCCCCCCTCACAGAGCCCCCCTCACAGAGCCTCACAGAGCCCCCCTCACAGAGCCCCCCTCACAGAGCCCCCCCCCCTCACAGAGCCCCCTCACAGAGCCCCCCCCTCACAGAGCCCCCCCCTCACAGAGCCCCCTCACAGAGCTCACAGAGCCCCCTCACAGAGCTCACAGAGCCCCCCCCCCTCACAGAGCCCCCCCCCCTGCAGGTCTCCTCTATTAGAGGAACAAGAGGAGCGATGAGAAGAGAACAAGCCTCACGACCCGGCTTGAGAAGGAAACAGTCAGTTGGTGATTATTTAGCCCATCTTGTGTATTCTTCCCGGGATGATGAATAGCCTGCATCAGCAGCTTTAAGCTCTACATCCCGGCTTCAGCACATTTATTAAAGAAATTGCCGGGTGGGTAGCGTTTTGTAATGGAGTTAGTGGAAATGAATTAGAGTTGAGGATGTGGCCTAGGGGACTGCTGCTGGTCCAGTACGGGAGGAGGTTAACATCTCAGAGTGTCAGAGCTGAGGGAGGGAGGAAGAGAGGGAGGAGGTTAACATCTCAGCTGAGTGTCAGAGCTGGTGGAGGGAGGGAGGAGAACAGAGAGAGAGGGAAGAGAACAGAGAGAGAGGGAGAGAGGAGGTTCACATCTCAGATGAGTGTCAGAGCTGAGAGAAAGAGAGACAGAGACACAGAGAGAGAGAGAGAGAGAGAGGAGAACAGAGAGAAAACCTAACCCTAACCCTGGCTGTATGACCCTGCATGACGGAGGAGGAGGAATATGTCACTGCTGGTGGCGCTGATAAGAGAAGCCTAAAGCAGTCAGATGGGCGTGACCTCCCCGTACAGGTCTTCATCTAGATGTGATTCTATCTGCTCCCGTCCGCTCTGCAGGGCTCCCTCAGCTACAACACGCTCTGAACACGCTCTGAACACGCTCTGAACACGCTCTGAACACGCTCTGAACACGCCCTGAACACGCTCTGAACACGCTCTGAACACGCTCTGAACACGCCCTGAACACGCTCTGAACACGCTCTGAACACGCTCTGAACACGTCCTGAAACGTCCTGAACACGCTCTGAACACGTCCTCAACACGCTCTGAACACACTCTGAACACGCTCTAAACACGCTCTGAACACGCTCTGAACACGCTCTGAACACGCTCTGAACACGCCCTGAACACGCTCTGAACACGCTCTGAACACGCTCTGAACACGTCCTCAACACGCTCTGAACACACTCTGAACACGCTCTAAACACGCTCTGAACACGCTCTGAACACGCTCTGAACACGCTCTGAACACGCTCTGAACACGCTCTGAACACGCTCTGAACACGCTCTGAACACGCTCTGCGCTGGAATGGACACGCTCTGGACACGCTCTGAACACGCTCTGAACACGCTCTGAACACGCCCTGAACACGCTCTGCGCTGGAATGGACACGCTCTGAACACGCTCTGAACACGTCCTGAACACGCTCTGAACACGCCCTGAACACGCTCTGAACACGCTCTGAACACGCTCTGAACACGCTCTGAACACGTCCTGAACACGCTCTGAACACGTCCTGAACACGCTCTGAACACGCTCTGAACACGCCCTGAACACGCCCTGAACACGCTCTGAACACGCTCTGAACACGCCCTGAACACGCCCTGAACACGCCCTGAACACGCTCTGAACACGCTCTGAACACGCCCTGAACACGCTCTGAACACGCTCTGAACACCGCCCTGAAGACGCTCTGAACACGCTCTGAACACGCTCTGAACACGCTCTGAACACGTCCTGAACACGCTCTGAACAGATGCTGTATCTGTCCGTTTGGATTTCCTGATTTGAAGTGATTATAGTGACGGTCCTGACATCATAGTTCTTTCATTCCTGAACTGACGTGAAGTCACAGTAGCTGTATCTGTTCATCTGGGAAACATCCTTATTTGATTGTTTATTCGATTGTCACTCAAACTCCGTAACCATGGTTACCCATGCACATCGTAGCAATTTCAGCAGGAACACAGTTGCATGTATAACTCATGTTCTCATAAATTGTTGTTTTGCTTGTTTACTTCAAAGCGATTAAGCGAGACACGGTGGCAAAGAGGCCCTCTAATCTGCCTCTAATCTGCCTCTAATCTGCCTCTAATCTGCTGCTCGGGTTCAGAAAGGGGAATTCACAGACTGAAGAGGCAATCTAAAGATGCTTTTGTGCTCATGTGTTTAATGTTCTGCTAATGCCAGAGAGCGTCTCTTCAGGGTGACTGCAGAGCACAGAAAC
>CAEFZP010001152.1:0-5000 GCA_903064625.1 Mallotus villosus | reverse complement strand
GGGCCCTTGTTAAATAAAGAGGCAGGGGGAAGGACCCAGGTATTCAGACCGGACTGTCAAATGGCTGATGTGATTATATTGGTTAAAGTGAAGCTGAGTCTGTTAGAGGCAGCGGTAAAGATAGGGTTAGAGGCAGGGGTAAAGATAGGGTTAGAGGCAGGGGTAAAGATAGGGTTAGAGGCAGGGGTAAAGATAGGGTTAGAGGCAGGGGTAAAGATAGGGTTAGAGGCAGGGGTAAAGATAGGGGTTAGAGGCAGGGGTAAAGATAGGGTTAGAGGCAGGGGTATAAAGATAGGGTTAGAGGCAGGGGTAAGATAGGTTAGAGGCAGGGGTAAAGATAGGGTTAGAGGCAGGGGTAAAGATAGGGTTAGAGGCAGGGGTAAAGATAGGGTTAGAGGCAGGGGTAAAGATAGGGTTAGAGGCAGGGGTAAAGATAGGGTTAGAGGCAGTGTTAACAGCAGGGTGCGGTGGGAGACTTCAATAACATGTGACAGGAAGCAAGGTACTTCAGGTGACTGAACACAGTCTTTAAGATGTCACCCTGTCCCCTGCATCCTGGGAGAGGAGCAGAAAGGTGGGGTTAGGAGAGAGAAGATGGAGAGAGAGAGAGGATGGAGGGGGTTCGTGTAGGGTTAGGAGAGAGAGGAGGGAGACGAGAGAGAGAGGATGGAGAGAGAGGGCGTGTAGGAGAGAGAGGATGGAGAGAGAGAGCGAGAGGATGGAGGGAGAGGGTTAGGAGAGAGAGAGGAGAGAGAGAGAGAGGAGAGGATGGAGATGGAGGGTTAGGAGAGAGAGGATGGAGAGAGAGAGAGAGGGGATGGAGGGAGAGGGTTAGGAGAGAGAGGATGGAGAGAGAGAGAGGATGGAGAGAGAGGGTTAGGAGAGAGAGGATGGAGAGAGAGAGAGGATGGAGGGAGAGGGTTAGGAGAGAGAGAGGATGGAGAGTGAGAGAGGATGGAGGGAGATGGTTAGGAGAGAGAGGATGGAGAGAGAGAGAGGATGAGAGAGAGAGGGTTAGGAGGAGAGGAGGATGGAGAGAGAGAGAGGATGGAGGGGAGAGGTTTAGGAGAGAGAGGATGGAGGGAGAGGGTTTAGGATGAGAGAGGATGGAGAGAGAGATGGATGGAGAGAGAGGGTTAGGAGAGAGAGGATGGAGGGAGAGAGAGGATGGAGGGGATGAGGGAGAGGGGAGAGGGAGAGGGAGAGTGAGAGGGAGAGGGAGAGGGAGAGGGAGAGGGAGAGGGTGTTGTGCGAGGTTTTGTCGCCAGGAGAAACCGTTCATAATACAGCTGCCTAGGCCTTGGTAATTGCATTTTCCGTTATATTGTCAGTCAGGTCGGAAAATGTGCATAGTTTACGTCTTAGCTTTCACATCACCTTTTATGGCTTCGATGGAGTGTAGTGTTATGCTCTGGGTGAATCCGAGCAGTGTCTCTTCAGACCTGTCCTCTGCTGTCTTGAGGGCCGTGTCTCTTCAGACCTGTCTCCTGCTGTCCTGAGGGCAGTGTCTCTTCAGACCTGTCTCCTGCTGTCCTGTGGGCGTGTCTATTCAGACCTGTCTCCTGCTGTCCTGAGAGCAGGTCTCTTCAGACCTGTCTCATTGCTGTCCTGAGGGCAGTGTCTCTCCTGCTGTCTTGAGGGCAGTGTCTCTTCAGACCTGTCTCCTGCGGTCCTGAGAGCAGTGTCTCTTCAGACCTGTCCCCTGCTGTCCTGAGAGCCGTGTCTCTTCAGACCTGTCCTCTGCTGTCCTGAGAGCAGTGTTCTTCAGACCTGTCTCCTGCTGTCCTGGGGCAGTGTCTCTTCAGACCTGTCTGAGGGCCGTGTCTCTTCAGACCTGTCCTTGCTGTCCTGAGAGCAGTGTCTCTTCAGACCTGTCTCCTGCTGTCCTGAGAGCCGTTGTCTCTTCAGACTGTCTCCTGCTGTCCTGAGGGCAGTGTCATCTTCAGACCTGTCCTATGCTGTCCTGAGTGCCGTGTCTCTTCAGACCTGTCCTCTGCTGTCCTGAGAGCAGTGTCTCTTCAGACCTGTCTCCTGCTGTCTGAGGGCAGTGTCTCTTCAGACCTGTCCTCTGCTGTCCTGAGTGCCGTGTCTCTTCAGACCTGTCCTCTGCTGTCCTGAGAGCAGTGTCTCTTCAGACCTGTCTCCTGCTGTCCTAAGGGCCGTGTCTCTTCAGAACTGTCTCCTGCTGTCCTGAGAGCAGTGTCTCTTCAGACCTGTCCTTGCTGTCCTGAGAGCAGTGTCTCTTCAGACCTGTCTCCTGCTGTCCTGAGAGCAGTGTCTCTTCTGCGTCCTGAGGGCCGTGTCTCTTCAGACCTGTCTCCTGCTGTCATGAGAGCAGTGTCTCTTCAGAACCTGTCTCCTGCTGTCCTGAGAGCAGTGTCTCTTCAGACCTGTCTCTGCTGTCCTGAGAGCAGTGTCTATTTCAGACCTGTCCTCTGCTGTCCTGAGGGCCGTGTCTCTTCAGACCTGTCTCTGCTGTCCTAAGGACAGTGTCTCTTCAGACCTGTCTCTGCTGTCCTGTGGGCCGTTGTCTCTCAGACCTGTCTCCTGCTGTCCTGAGGGCAGTGTCTCTTCAGACCTGTCCCCTGCTGTCCTGAGAGCAGTGTCTCTAGACCTGTCTCCTGCTGTCTGAGGGCAGTCGGACGAGTCGGCCGTTAAACTCCGTAGACGGACACCATCCCCCCTCCATCAGCACTCCTCCTTCTGCCCGGCACTGTCAAGCCCCAAGCTGTCACTTGCCTCAGCGTCGCCACTTTCCTGTCACCCTGAGTTACCATCGCATGGAGTCACCGCCGGAGCCAGGGTCCATGTGCTTCCTGTCGCTGCGTTGAGGGGTGTCATGGTGACGGTGTAGCAGCCATTCTCTGCAGGACTGGGGGCGGGGTTAGAGAGGACGGACTGCAACTTGAACCTCAACGCCTCAAGGCCCCAGCATGGAGGAAGTGACACGTCTACAGTCGTGAGGCTGATGGGTGAACACAGGGCCTCCCTCTCACACAAGCTAGTCGTGAGGCTGCTGGTGAAGACAGGGCCTCCTTCTCACACAGCTAGTCGTGAGGCTGCTTAGTGAACACAGGGCCTCCCTCTCACACAAGCTAGTCGTGAGGCTGCTAGTGAACACAGGGCCTCCTTCTCACACAAGCTAGTTGTGAGGCTGCTTAGTGAACACAGGGCCTCCTTCTCACACAAGCTAGTTGTGAGGCTGCTTAGTGAAGACAGAGGCCTCCCTCTCACACAAGCTAGTCGTGAGGCTGCTTAGTGAACACAGAGCCTCCCTCTCACACAAGCTAGTCGTGAGGCTGCTTGGTGAAGACAGGGCCTCCTCTCACACAAGCTAGTCGTGAGGCTGCTTGGTGAAGACAGGGCCTGGCCTCCCTCTCACACAAGCTGCTAGCTGGGGGCTGCTTCTTCTAAAACATCCTTCGTTCCTGCGCTCATCTTCCTGCAGCAGCCGGCTTCATGTCAACACTTATTAACATTAAGACTAGCCTTGCAGGGCGTGCAACACAGTCTGTTCATGTTTTATGCATATGTGTTCTGAGGAATGAGAGATGCTAGGAGCCCTTCACACATACAGAGAGAGGGAGAGAGGGGGGGAGAGAGAGGGAGAGAGAGGAGACTGAGAGAGGAGAGAGAGAGAGGTGAGGAGAGGGGGAAGCGAGAGAGGCGAGAGAGAGGGAAGAGAGAGAGGGAGAGAGAGAGGGAGAGAGGGGGGAGAGTAGAGAGAGGACGAGTGGGGAGAGAGAGGGGGAGAGAGAGAGAGAGAGAGAGAGGGGAGAGAGAGGGTAAGAAAGGAAATTTAAATAATGAAAAGGAGGAGAGGGAAGAGAGAGGAGAGAGAGAGAGAGGGGGGGGACAAGGGAGAGAGAGAAGAAGGGAGAGAGAGGGAGGGGAAAGAACGGGGTTGAGCAAGATAGCGTGGGAGCGAGAGAGAGAGATGCGTCAGGCAGGCTAGTTGATCAATCCTCGTTAAGCTCTGTACATCTCTCCAGGGTTCCAGATTGCTTCGTGGTGTTTGTGGTAAAAAGCAAGGATACATCTGGAGTTCCATTGATTTATAATTCAGCACCTCACTCCATAATCAAGCGTGCCCAGATAAAGAGCGTGTTCTGGGAGCAAGAGGAGTTGTCTCCTGAGGAGAACATGAGCAGGACACAGAGCGATGTGCTGTTTAGCATCCCTCCTCCTGTGTGACCATGCTCCTTTATTCATGTGCGTTGCTCAGACGAGGGGAGGCAGGGAGATCTGGTGTACCTGCTGTGTTCTTCTATTTGGGGGGAAACTGCATTGTACTGAATCATGCACGTAGTCACAGTGCACAGTCATACAGCATCGTACAAGTGTCATACAGCATCGTACACGTGTCAACAGCATCGTACACGGTCATACAGCATCGTACACGTGTCATACAGCATCGTACACGTGTCATACAGCATCGTACACGTGTCATACAGCATCGTCACGGTCATACAGCATCAGTACACGTGGTCATACAGCATCGTACAAGTGTCATACAGCATCACAGTGTATACAGCATCGTACAGTGTCATACAGTGATCACAGTGTCATACAGCATCGTACACGTGTCATACAGTTATCACGTGTCATACAGCATCGTACACGTGTCATACAGCATCGCACACGTGTCATACAGCATCGTACACGTGTCATACAGCATCGTAAACGTGTCATACAGCATCGTACACGTGTCATACAGCATCGTACACGTGTCATACAGCATGTACACGTGTCATACAGCATCGTACAAGTGTCATACAGCATCGTACACGTGTCATACGTATCACAGTGTCATACAGCATCGTACACGTGTCATACAGCATCGTTACACGTGTCATACAGCATCGTCAAGTGTCATACAGCAGTGTAACGTTTCATACAGCATCGTACACGTGTCATCAGCATTGTACACGTTTCATTACAGCATAGTACACGTGTCATACAGAATCGTACACGTGTCATACAGCATCGTACACGTGTCA
>CAEFZP010001151.1:30000-53118 GCA_903064625.1 Mallotus villosus | reverse complement strand
GACTGGCTGCTCTCTCTCACAGCTGACTGGCTGCTCTCTCTCACAGCTGACTGGCTGCTCTCTCTCACAGCTGACTGGCTGCTCTCTCTCACAGCTGACTGGCTGCTCTCTCTCACAGCTGACTGGCTGCTCTCTCTCACAGCTGACTGGCTGCTCTCTCTCACAGCTGACTGGCTGCTCTCTCTCACAGCTGACTGGCTGCTCTCTCTCACAGCTGACTGCTGCTCTCCACGACGGTGCTCTCTCACAGCTGACTGGCTGCTCTCTCTCACAGCTGACTGGCTGCTCTCTCTCACAGCTGACTGGCTGCTCTCTCTCACAGCTGACTGGCTGCTCTCTCTCACAGCTGACTGGCTGCTCTCTCTCACAGCTGACTGGCTGCTCTCTCTCACAGCTGACTGGCTGCTCTCTCTCACAGCTGACTGGCTGCTCTCTCTCTCACCGCTGACTGGCTGCTCTCTCTCACAGCTGACTGGCTGCTCTCTCTCACAGCTGACTGGCTGCTCTCTCTCACAGCTGACTGGCTGCTCTCTCTCACAGCTGACTGGCTGCTCTCTCTCACAGCTGACTGGGGATGATCGGTGAAAAGACAGAATGGTTCTTCTGTCGTGAGTCAGGCTTTTCTCTCTGAGTGAAAAGTGGAACCATGCAGAGCTGCTCGCCCTCCACAACACAACAAAGAAACGACACTAATGTTGTTGAAATCTATTAAAGTCTTTAACCAAAATGTAGAAACAGCACGGAACCAGCAGCCAAAAATGTGATGCAAAGAGCGTTTATTTGAATCCAACACAGAGGTTCGACTCCCACAAACACGAGTAAGATCCCGGGATCAGACTGAAGATTCTTCTCCGGACATTTTATTATATTTCCTTTCCTATTATTCTGAGATTTTACCATTGGTGCATTAAAGTTGGTCATACATGTATATATGCATTGGTCCCTGATTGGTCAAGTTTTGCAGACTTCGCGTCTCTCCAAGTCGAACGATCAGCGTTTCCTCCCCAAAATCCCCCCACTTCTATGCTGCGTTTCACCCATAGCCCCAGCTGCACAGAACTGCTGAGTTTTAGGCCGTAAATCTGTCCTATGCTATCTGGGATCTGTAGTTCTTAGCTTTTGGGCCTTGTAGTTCTCCCGGGGAGAAGCCTACACGCATACTTTCCTCTCCGGAACTCTAACTCTATCTTGGACTTTATTTTCTTATGTTTTAGTGGCACTTCTAATCACAGCTTTGCATCTGGTTTTCAATAATATAGCGTATAAGAGTATAAAAGGTGATCCAGTGTTCATTTAAAGACATGATATCCAAGATCATTTCTCCATCTTCATAATTACAACAGTAGTCTGATATTTCTTCATCACTAACATAAGATGAACAACAACTTGAACGACAAGCAGGTAGAAGTGTGGAAACAAGAACGTTTATTAAGCAGAAACAGCACTCTTTTTATACAGAACAATTTTGTGATTTAATTAATCAAAAATATCTTTATTCCAGTAGCGAGGTCTGGTTGGCTGCTAACCCCCGGGCCTCGCAGAACGTGCAGAGTTCAGCCCACAGGAGAGTACAAAAAGAAAACTGAAGGGTTCTCCAGAGTAGAGGCAGAGACCTGCCTCCGTCAAGGCAGAGAACTGCCTCCGTCAAGGCAGAGACCTGCCTCCGTACAAGGCAGAGAACTGCCTCCGTCAAGGCAGAGACCTGCCTCCGTACAAGGCAGAGACCTGCCTCCGTACAAGGCAGAGACCTGCCTCCGTCAAGGCAGAGACCTGCCTCCGTACAAGGCAGGAGAACTGCCTCCGTACAAGGCAGAGAACTGCCTCCGTACAAGGCAGAGAACTGCCTCCGTACAAGGCAGAGACCTGCCTCCGTCAAGGCAGTGTGTGTGCGTGCTAGTAGCGTCGGTAGTACTGGTGCGGGGGCCCGTAGTGCATGGGCAGGTTCAGCTCCACGTTGTTGTGATGTTGTAGTTGAAGGGGCGCAGGTGGGGGTTGGGGGAACGTACAGGGGGATCAGGAGGCGGGCCTGGGGCAGGGCCTGGGGCGGAGCCGGGGGGAGGACCACCTGCGGGGGCACCAATAGGGGAGCTCGGACTGCTGGGAGGGGAGGAGGGGGAGCGGGGCCGATCTGGACAGGAGGGCCAATCCGTGGCTGTTTGGCAGCCGGAGGGCCCGACTCTCTTTGCTGAATTCTCTGTGTGAACAAGAGAGGAAGAGGAGTCAGGAGAGTCACACAGCAGAGACATGCAGGGTCTAACACGTCAGGAACACGGTCAAACAGCAGAGACATGCAGGGGTCTAACACGTCAGGAACATGTTCACACTGCAGACATGCAGGGGTTCTAACACGTCAGGAACATGTTCACACTGCAGACATGCAGGGGTCTAACACGTCAGGAACATGTTCACACTGCAGACATGCAGGGGTCTAACACGTCAGGAACATGTTCACACTGCAGACATGCAGGGGTCTAACACGTCAGGAACATGTTCACACAGCAGAGACATGCAGGGTTCTAACACGTCAGGAACACGTTCACACAGCAGAGACATGCAGGGGTCTAACACGTCAGGAACACGTTCACACAGCAGAGACATGCAGGGTCTAACACGTCAGGAACACGTTCACACAGCAGAGACATGCAGGGTTCTAACATGTTCACACAGCAGAGCCATGCAGGGGTCTAACATGTTCACACAGCAGAGACATGCAGGGTTCTAACATGTTCACACAGCAGAGCCATGCAGGGGTCTAACATGTTCACACAGCAGAGACATGCAGGGTTCTAACACGTTCTCACAGCAGAGACATGCAGGGTTCTAACATGTTCACACAGCAGAGCCATGCAGGGGTCTAACATGTTTCACACAGCAGAGCCATGCAGGGGTCTAACATGTTCACACAGCAGAGACATGCAGGGGTCTAACATGTTCACACAGCAGAGCCATGCAGGGTTCTAACATGTTCACACAGCAGAGCCATGCAGGGTTCTAACACGTTCACACAGCAGAGCCATGCAGGGGTCTAACATGTTCTCACAGCAGAGACATGCAGGGTTCTAACATGTTCACACAGCAGAGACATGCAGGGTTCTAACATGTTCACACAGCAGAGCCATGCAGGGTTCTAACATGTTCACACAGCAGAGCCATGCAGGGGTCTAACACGTCAGGAACACGTCACACTGCAGACATGCAGGGTTCTAACATGTTCACACAGCAGAGCCATGCAGGGGTCTAACACCTCAGGAACATGTTCACACAGCAGAGCCATGCAGGGTTCTAACATGTTCTCACAGCAGAGACATGCAGGGGTCTAACATGTTCACACAGCAGAGCCATGCAGGGTTCTAACATGTTCACACAGCAGAGCCATGCAGGGGTCTAAACACGTCAGGAACACATCACACTGCAGACATGCAGGGGTCTAACACGTTCACACAGCAGAGACATGCAGGGTTCTAACATGTTCTCACAGCAGAGACATGCAGGAGTCTAACACGTCAGGAACATGTTCACACTGCAGACATGCAGGGGTCTAACACGTCAGGAACACGTTCACACAGCAGAGACATGCAGGTTCTAACATGTTCACACAGCAGAGACATGCAGGGGTCTAACATGTTCACACAGCAGAGCCATGCAGGGGTCTAACATGTTCACACTGCAGACATGCAGGGTTCTAACATGTTCACACAGCAGAGCCATGCAGGGTTCTAACATGTTCACACTGCAGAGCCATGCAGGGTTCTAACACGTCAGGAACACGTTCACACAGCAGAGACATGCAGGGGTCTAACATGTTCACACAGCAGAGCCATGCAGGGGGTCTAACATGTTCTCACAGCAGAGACATGCAGGGGTCTAACACGTCAGGAACATGTTCACACTGCAGACATGCAGGGGTCTAACACGTCAGGAACATGTTCACACAGCAGAGACATGCAGGGTCTAACACGTCAGGAACATGTCACACAGCAAGACATGCAGGGGTCTAACACGTCAGGAACATGTTCACACTGCAGACATGCAGGGTCTAACACGTCAGGAACATGTTCACACAGCAGAGACATGCAGGGGTCTAACACGTCAGGAACATGTTCACACAGCAGAGACATGCAGGGGTCTAACACGTCAGGAACATGTTCACACTGCAGACATGCAGGGGTCTAACACGTCAGGAACATGTTCACACAGCAGAGACATGCAGGGGTCTAACACGTCAGGAACACGTTCACACAGCAGAGACATGCAGGGTTCTAACATGTTCACACTGCAGACATGCAGGGGTCTAACACGTCAGGAACACGGTCACACAGCAGAGACATGCAGGGTTCTAAATGTTCTCACAGCAGAGACATGCAGGGGTCTAACACGTCAGGAACATGTTCACACAGCAGAGACATGCAGGGTTCTAACATGTTCACACAGCAGAGCCATGCAGGGGTCTAACACGTCAGGAACACGTCACACTGCAGACATGCAGGGTTCTAACACCGTCACACTGCAGACATGCAGGGTTCTAACATGTTCACACTGCAGACATGCAGGGTTCTAACACGTCACACTGCAGACATGCAGGGTTCTAACATGTTCACACTGCAGACATGCAGAGGTCTAACATGTTCACACAGCAGAGCCATGCAGAGGTCTAACATGTTCACACTGCAGACATGCAGGGGTCTAACGAGTGTTCGTACTGACCTGCACTCTTCTTGTTGAGTTCTGTCTCTCCCTCCTTCTGGATCTCCTGAATGATGCGCTCATCATCTTGCTACACACACACACACACACACACACCACACACACACACACACACACACACACCACACACACACACACACACACACACACACACCACACACACACACACACACCACACACACACACACACACACACACACACACACACACACACACCACACACACACACACAACACACACACACACACACACACACCACACACACCACACACACACACACACACACACACACACACACACACATCTCGGTTTACAAAACACAGTCAGATAGTGCACAGTATGATTGTCTACTGCCAATAACGTAGCAGAACTAGCAGGGTTTCTGCCTTGGGTAAATCCATGTTTCCAGGGTCAGTAACTGTGGGTCAGGTGTTGGCTGTGTCAGCACAGTGGGTCAGGTCTTGGCTGTGTCAGCACAGTGGGTCAGGTCTTGGCTGTGTCAGCACAGTGGGTCAGGTCTTGGCTGTGTCAGCACAGTGGGAACTGGCCCAGACAGCTGGGACCCCTCCTGCTGGAAGGTCTGTCTGTTTCTGTGTGTCACTGACGCAAGGATGTGAGGTGTGTGCTAACAGGATGTGAGGTGTGTGCTAACAGGATGTGAGGTGTGTGCTAACAGGATGTGAGGTGTGTGCCAACAGGATGTGAGGTGTGTGCTAACAGGATGTGAGGTGTGTGCTAAAAGGATGTGAGGTGTGTGCTAACAGGATGTGAGGTGTGTGCTAACAGGACGTGAGGTGTGTGCTACAGGATGTGAGGTGTGTGCTAAAGGATGTGAGGTGTGTGCTAACAGGATGTGAGGTGTGTGCTAACAGTATGTGAGGTGTGTGCTAACAGGATGTGAGGTGTGTGCTAAAAGGATGTGAGGTGTGTGCTAACAGGATGTGAGGTGTGTGCTAACAGGATGTGAGGTGTGTGCTAACAGGATGTGAGGTGTGTGCTAACAGGATGTGAGGTGTGTGCTAACAGGATGTGAGGTGTGTGCTAACAGGATGTGAGGTGTGTGCTAACAGGATGTGAGGTGTGTGCTAACAGGATGTGAGGTGTGTGCTAACAGGATGTGAGGTGTGTGCTAACAGGACGTGAAGTGTGTGCTAAAAGGATGTGAGGTGTGTGCTAACAGGACGTGAGGTGTGTGCTAACAGGATGTGAAGTTGTGTGCTAACAGGATGTGAGGTGTGTGCTAACAGGATGTGAGGTGTGTGCTAACAGTATGTGAGGTGTGTGCTAACAGGATGTGAGGTGTGTGCTAACAGGATGTGAGGTGTAGGTGTGTGTGTTACCGTTGGGTCCGTCCAGAGGGAGCACTTCCGGCACTGCCTGCAGGGGCACCGGGCGAGCGTGCGTGTTGGCAGAAGTGGTTTGTACCCGTTGATGGGCTCGCGGCAGAGGTAGCACATGTAGCTGCCACAGCGACACCACATCCTGTTACAGCCCTCCGACTTCACCAGCCCCATCCCACACTTCACACACTTCCTGACACGGGCCGCGGTCATGCGCTCCTCACTGGGGACCAAGGGACACGGGGACGTCAGGACACAGCATCAGGACACATACACCTCCTCATACTGGGGACAGCACCAGGACACATACACCTCCTCATACTGGGGACACAGGGACGTCAGGACACATCACCCTCCTCATACTGGGGACAGCATCAGGACACATACACCTCCTCATACTGGACACAGCACCAGGACACATACACCTCCTCATACTGGGGACACAGGGACGTCAGGACACATACACCTCCTCATACTGGGGACGTCAGGACACATACACCTCCTCATACTGGGGACACAGGGACGTCAGGACACATACACCTCCTCATACTGGGACATGGGGACGTCAGGACACATACACCTCCTCATACTGGGACACAGGGACGTCAGGACACATACACCTCCTCATACTGGGGACACAGGGACGTCAGGACACATACACCTCCTCATACTGGGGACGTCAGGACACATACACCTCCTCATACTGGGGACAGCAACCAGGACACATACACCTCCTCATACTGGGGACAGCACCAGACACATAACCTCCTCATAATGGGGACAGCACCAGGACACATACACCTCCTCATACTGGGGACAGCACCAGGACACATACACCTCCTCATACTGGGGACAGCATCAGGACACATACACCTCCTCATACTGGGGACACGGGACGTCAGGACACATACACCTCCTCATACTGGGGACAGCATCAGGACACATACACCTCCTCATACTGGGGACACAGGGACATCAGGACACATACACCTCCTCATACTGGGGACAGCATCAGGACACATACACCTCCTCATACTGGGGTGTGTTCACATCACGGAGAGACCCTGTAAGATCTGTGCTACCTAGCAGGTGTACAAGTAATCCAACTCTGGAATGGACTAGTCAAGCCTGTAATATCTGGTCAGACCGATCTGGGATGAACTAGTCAGGCCCACTGGATGATCTCTGTAACAGATCTGGGATGGACTAGTCAGGCCTGGATGATCTCTCTAACAGATCTGGATGAACTAGTCAGGCCTGGATGATCTCTCTAACAGATCTGGGATGGACTAGTCAGGCCTGGATGATCTCTCTAACAGATCTGGGATGGACTAGTCAGGCCTGGATGATCGCTCTAACAGATCTGGGATGGACTAGTCAGGACTGAATGATCTCTCTAACA
This sequence comes from Mallotus villosus, assembly GCA_903064625.1. Lineage (NCBI taxonomy): Eukaryota > Metazoa > Chordata > Actinopteri > Osmeriformes > Salangidae > Mallotus > Mallotus villosus. The sequence continues at coordinate 45,672 of CAEFZP010001151.1, read as the reverse complement.
GATCTGGGATGGACTAGTCAGGCCTGGATGATCTCTCTAACAGATCTGGGATGGACTAGTCAGGCCTGGATGATCTCTCTAACAGATCTGGGATGGACTAGTCAGGCCTGGATGATCTCTCTAACAGACTGTGGGTGTGTCTGTGGAACAGGAAGTGGCAGGCTTTCTGGACAGCAACAACAGGAAGCTCTGCCTGAGTGTCTGTAGAGACAGGAAGCAGCTGTCTGCGGCACTTCCTGTCCGAGCGTCCTGGACACAGAGCCCCCGCCCCCCATCCAGGTCAGGGGGCAGACTAGGGAGGCTGACCTGGAGAAGGATCAGGGGAGGGAATCTTCTGGGACCGATCACGATTCGATTTGAATCGATTCTTGGGTCACAAATCGATAACAAATCTTTAGGTGGCAAAATTGTAAAGCGCTTTGGGTGCAGCTAAGGTATAAAAACGCACTATATAATGCAGTATACCATTATACATTACCATATAAATAAATGTTTTTATTTTATTTTAAATGGTATGAATCGCTGTGAATCGATTCGCCCATAATAAGCATGATGGGTAGACGCTCTGCTACATGAATCACATGATGAACACACAGTGGCTTCACAGTCCTCCACCACACCATGTCTGAAACACTCACAACAGCACCCGCATGCGGATCTCATCCCTCTCCAGGACCTGGTCACATGACTTCCCCACATGCAGCTTCCACTGCACATGGCACTTCCTGCAGCTCTCCTGCATGTGATTCATGTAGCAGAGCGTCTTCCCATCATGCTTATTATGGGTGGGGGGGGAAATCGATTCATACCATTTAAAATAAAATAAAAAACATTATTATATGGTAAATTATAATGGTATACTGCATTTATATAGTGCGTTTTTATACCTTAGCTGCACCCAAAGCGCTTTACAATTTTGCCACCTAAAGATTTGTTATCGATTGTGACCCCAAGAATCGATTCAAATCGAATCGTGAGGTCCCAAAAGATTCCCTCCCCTGATCCTTCTCCAGGTCAGCCTCCCTAGTCTGCCCCTGACCTGGAGGGGGGCGGGGCTCTGTGTCCAGGACGCTCGGACAGGAAGTGCCGCAGACAGCTGCTTCCTGTCTCTACAGACACTCAGGCAGAGCTTCCTGTGTTGCTGTCCAGAAAGCCTGGCACTTCCTGTTCCACAGACGCACCACAAGTCTGTTAGAGAGATCATCCAGGCCTGACTAGTCCATCCCAGATCTGTTAGAGAGATCATCCAGGCCTGACTAGTCCATCCCAGATCTGTTAGAGAGATCAACCAGGCTTGACTCGTCCATCCCAGACCTGTTAGAGAGATCGTCCAATGGGCCTGACTAGTCCATCCCAGATCTGTTAGAGAGATCAACCAGGCTTGACTAGTCCATCCCAGACCTGTTAGAGAGATCGTTCCAATGGGCCTGACTAGTCCATCCCAGATCTGTCTGACAGATATTACAGGCTTGACTAGTCCATTCCAGATCTGTTAGAGATCATCCAGGCCTGACTAGTCCATCCCAGATCTGTTAGAGAGATCATCCAGGCCTGACTAGTCCATCCAGATCTGTTAGAGAGATCATCCAAGCTTGACTAGTCCATCCCAGATCTGTTAGAGAGATCATCCAAGCTTGACTAGTCCATCCCAGATCTGTTAGAGAGATCATCCAGGCTTGACTAGTCCATCCCAGATCTGTTAGAGAGATCATCTAGGCCTGACTAGTTCATCCCAGATCGGTCTGACAGATATTACAGGCTTGACTAGTTCATCCCAGATCTGTCTGACAGATATTACAGGCTTGACTAGTCCATCCCAGATCTGTTAGAGAGATCATCCAGGCCTGACTAGTCCATCCCAGATCTGTTAGAGAGATCATCTAGGCCTGACTAGTTCATCCCAGATCTGTCTGACAGATATTACAGGCTTGACTAGTCCATCCCAGATCGGTTCTGACAGATATTACAGGCTTGACTAGTCCATTCCAGAGTTGGATTACTTGTACACCTGCTAGGTAGCACAGATCTTACAGGTCTCTCCCGTGATGTGAACACACCCCAGTATGAGGAGGTGTATGTGTCCTGATGCTGTCCCCAGTATGAGGAGGTGTATGTGTCCTGGTGCTGTCCCCAGTATGAGGAGGTGTATGTGTCCTGACGTCCCTGTGTCCCCAGTATGAGGAGGTGTATGTGTCCTGACGTCCCTGTGTCCCCAGTATGAGGAGGTGTATGTGTCCTGACGTCCCTGTGTCCCCAGTATGAGGAGGTGTATGTGTCCTGACGTCCCTGTGTCCCCAGTATGAGGAGGTGTATGTGTCCTGGTGCTGTCCCCAGTATGAGGAGGTGTATGTGTCCTGATGCTGTGTCCTGATGTCCCCGTGTCTCTCGGTCCCCAGTGAGGAGCGCATGACCGCGGCCGTGTCAGGAAGTGTGTGAAGTGTGGGATGGGGCTGGTGAAGTCGGAGGGCTGTAACAGGATGTGGTGTCGCTGTGGCAGCTACATGTGCTACCTCTGCCGCGAGCCCATCAACGGGTACAACCACTTCTGCCAACACGCACGCTCGCCCGGTGCCCCCTGCAGGCAGTGCCGGAAGTGCTCCCTCTGGACGGACCCAACGGTAACACACACACCTACACACCTCACATCCTGTTAGCACACACCTCACATCCTGTTAGCACACACCTCACATCCTGTTAGCACACACCTCACATCATGTTAGCACACACCTCACATCCTGTTAGCACACACCTCACATCCTGTTAGCACACACCTCACATTCTGTTAGCACACACCTCACATCCTGTTAGCACACACCTCACATCCTGTTAGCACACACCTCACATCCTGTTAGCACACACCTCACATCCTGTTAGCACACACCTCACATCCTGTTAGCACACCTCACATCCTGTTAGCACACACCTCACATCCTGTTAGCACACACCTCATATCCTGTTAGCACACACCTCACATCCTGTTAGCACACACCTCACATCCTTGCCTCAGTGACACACAGAAACAGACAGACCTTCCAGCAGGAGGTGTCCCAGCTGGAAGGACTGTCTCTCAGACTGTCAGGGCCAGTTCCCACTGTGCTGACACAGCCAAGACCTGACCCACTGTGCTGACACAGCCAAGACCTGACCCACTGTGCTGACACAGCCAACACCTGACCCACTGTGCTGACACAGCCAAGACCTGACCCACTGTGCTGACACAGCCAACACCTGACCCACTGTGCTGACACAGCCAAGACCTGACCCACTGTGCTGACACAGCCAACACCTGACCCACTGTGCTGACACAGCCAACACCTGACCCACAGTTACTGACCCTGGAAACATGGATTTACCCAAGGCAGAAACCCTGCTAGTTCTGCTACGTTATGGCAGTAGACAATCATACTGTGCATTATCTGACTGTTTAGTAAACCGAGATGTGTGTGTGTGTGTGTGTGTGTGTGTGTGTGGTGTGTGTGTGTGTGTGGTGTGTGTGTGTGTGTGTGTGTGTGTGTGTGTGTGTGTGTGGTGTGTGTGTGTGTGTGTGTGTGTGTGTGTGTGTGTGGTGTGTGTGTGTGTGTGTGGTGTGTGTGTGTGTGTGTGTGTGTGTAGCAAGATGATGAGCGCATCATTCAGGAGATCCAGAAGGAGGGAGAGACAGAACTCAACAAGAAGAGTGCAGGTCAGTACGAACACTCGTTAGAACCTGCATGTCTGCAGTGTGAACATGTTAGACCCTGCATGGCTCTGCTGTGTGAACATGTTAGACCCCTGCATGTCTCTGCAGTGTGAACATGTTAGAACCCTGCATGGCTCTGCAGTGTGAACATGTTAGAACCCTGCATGTCTCTGCAGTGTGAAACATGTTCCTGACGTGTTAGAATCCTGCATGTCTCTGCTGTGTGAACATGTTCCTGACGTGTTAGAACCCTGCATGGCTGCTGTGTGAACATGTTAGAAACCCTGCATGTCTCTGCTGTGTGACGTGTTCCTGACGTGTTAGAACCCTGCATGGCTCTGCTGTGTGAACATGTTAGAACCCTGCATGTCTCTGCTGTGTGAACATGTTCCTGACGTGTTAGACCCCTGCATGTCTCTGCTGTGTGAACATGTTCCTGACGTGTTAGAACCCTGCATGTCTCTGCTGTGTGAACATGTTCCTGAGGTGTTAGAACCCTGCATGGCTGCTGTGTGAACGTGTTCCTGACGTGTTAGACCCCTGCATGTCTCTGCAGTGTGAACATGTTAGAACCCTGCATGTCTCTGCAGTGTGAACATGTTAGACCCCTGCATGTCTCTGCTGTGTGACGTGTTCCTGACGTGTTAGAACCCTGCATGTCTCTGCTGTGAGAACATGTTAGACCCCTGCATGGCTCTGCTGTGTGAACATGTTAGACCCCTGCATGTCTCTGCTGTGTGAACATGTTAGACCCCTGCATGTCTCTGCTGTGTGAACATGTTAGACCCCTGCATGTCTCTGCTGTGTGAACATGTTAGAACCCTGCATGTCTCTGCTGTGTGAACATGTTAGACCCCTGCATGTCTCTGCTGTGTGAACATGTTAGACCCCGCATGTCTCTGCTGTGTGAACATGTTAGACCCCTGCATGGCTCTGCTGTGTGAACATGTTAGAACCCTGCATGGCTCTGCTGTGTGAACGTGTTAGAACCCTGCATGGCTCTGCTGTTGTGAACATGTTAGACCCCTGCATGGCTCTGCTGTGTGAACATGTTAGACCCCTGCATGGCTCTGCTGTGTGAACATGTTAGAACCCTGCATGTCTCTGCTGTGTGACGTGTTCCTGACGTGTTAGACCCCTGCATGGCTCTGCTGTGTGAACATGTTAGAATCCTGCATGTCTGCAGTGTGAACATGTTCCTGACGTGTTAGACCCCTGCATGACTGCAGTGTGAACATGTTCCTGACGTGTTAGACCCCTGCATGGCTCTGCTGTGTGAACATGTTCCTGACGTGTTAGACCCCTGCATGTCTCTGCTGTGTGAACATGTTAGACCCCTGCATGGCTCTGCTGTGTGAACATGTTAGACCCCTGCATGGCTCTGCTGTGTGAACATGTTAGACCCCTGCATGGCTCTGCTGTGTGAACATGTTAGAACCCTGCATGTCTCTGCTGTGTGAACATGTTAGACCCTGCATGTCTCTGCTGTGTGAACGTGTTCCTGACGTGTTAGACCCCTGCATGTCTCTGCTGTGTGACTCTCCTGACTCTCTCTCCTCTCTTGTCCACACAGAGAATTCAGCAAAGAGAGTCGGCCCTCCTGCTGCCAAACAGCCACGGATTGGCCCTCCTGTCCAGATCGGCCCCGCTCCTCCTCCTCCCCTCCCAGCAGTCCGAGCTCCCCTATTGGTGCCCCCGCAGGTGGTCCTCCCCCCGGCTCCGCCCCAGGCCCTGCCCCAGGCCCGCCTCCTGATCCCCCTGTACGTTCCCCCCAACCCCCACCTGCGCCCCTTCAACTACAACATCAACAACAACGTGGAGCTGAACCTGCCCATGCACTACGGGCCCCCGCACCAGTACTACCGACGCTACTAGCACGCACACACACTGCCTTGACGGAGTCAGGTCTCTGCCTTGTACGGAGGCAGGTCTCTGCCTTGTACGGAGGCAGGTCTCTGCCTTGACGGAGGCAGGTCTCTGCCTTGTACGGAGGCAGGTCTCTGCCTTGTACGGAGGCAGGTCTCTGCCTTGACGGAGGCAGGTCTCTGCCTTGACGGAGTCAGGTCTCTGCCTTGTACGGAGGCAGTTCTCTGCCTTGTACGGAGGCAGGTCTCTGCCTTGACGGAGGCAGGTCTCTGCCTTGACGGAGGCAGTTCTCTGCCTTGACGGAGGCAGGTCTCTGCCTCTACTCTGGAGAACCCTTCAGTTTTTCTTTTGTACTCTCCTGTGGGCTGAACTCTGCACGTTCTGCGAGGCCCAAGGGTTAGCAGCCAACCAGACCTCGCTACTGGAATAAAGATATTTTGATTAATTAAATCACAAAATTGTTCTGTATAAAAAGAGTGCTGTTTCTGCTTAATAAACGTTCTTGTTTCCACACTTCTACCTGCTTGTTGTTCAAGTTGTTGTTCTTCTCATGTTAGTGATGAAGAAAATATCAGACTACTGTTGTAATTATGAAGATGGAGAAATGATCTTGGATATTATGTCTTTAAATGAACATTGGATCACCTTTTATACTCTATACGCTATATTATTGAAAACCAGATGCAAAGCTGTGATTAGAAGTGCCACTAAAACATAAGAAAATAAAGTCCAAGATAGAGTTGGAGTTCCGGAGAGGAAAGTATGTGTGTAGGCTTCTCCCCGGGGAGAACTACAAGGCCCAGACGCTAAGAACTACAGATCCCAGATAGCATAGGACAGATTTACGGCCTAAAACTCAGCAGTTCTGTGCAGCTGGGCCTATGGGTGAAACGCAGCATAGAAGTGGGGGATTTTGGGGAGGAAATGCTGATCGTTCGACTTGGAGAGACGCGAAGTCTGCAAAACTTGACCAATCAGGGACCAATGCATATATACATGTATGACCAACTTTAATGCACCAATGGTAAAATCTCAGAATAATAGGAAAGGAAATATATAATAAAATGTCCGGAGAAGAATCTTCAGTCTGATCCCGGGGTCTTACTCGTGTTTGTGGGAGTCGAACCTCTGTGTCGGATTCAAATAAACGCTCTTTGCATCACATTTTTGGCTGCTGGTTCCGTGCTGTTTCTACATTTTGGTTAAAGACTTTTGCAATAGATTTCAACAACATTAGTGTTGTTTCTTGGCTGTGTTGTGGAGGGCAGCTCCAGAGCAGCTCTGCATGGTTCCACTTTTCACTCAGAGAAAAGCCTGACTCACGACAGAAGAACCATTCTGTCTTTTCACCGATCATCCTCAGTCAGCTGTGAGAGAGAGCAGCCAGTCAGCTGTGAGAGAGAGCAGCCAGTCAGCTGTGAGAGAGAGCAGCCAGTCAGCTGTGAGAGAGAGCAGCCAGTCAGCTGTGAGAGAGAGCAGCAGTCTCAGGGTTACACTGATCATCCTCAGTCAGCTGTGTGAGAGAGAGCAGCCAGTCAGCTGTGAGAGAGAGCAGCCAGTCAGCTGTGAGAGAGAGCAGCCAGTCAGCTGTGAGAGAGAGCAGCCAGTCAGCTGTGAGAGAGAGCAGCCAGTCAGCTGTGAGAGAGAGCAGCCAGTCAGCTGTGAGAGAGAGCAGCCAGTCAGCTGTGAGAGAGAGCAGCCAGTCAGCTGTGAGAGAGAGCAGCCAGTCAGCTGTGAGAGAGAGCAGCCAGTCAGCTGTGAGAGGAGAGCAGCCAGTCAGCTGTGAGAGAGAGCAGCCAGTCAGCTGTGAGAGAGAGCAGCCAGTCAGCTGTGAGAGAGAGCAGCCAGTCAGCTGTGAGAGAGAGCAGCCAGTCAGCTGTGAGAGAGAGCAGCCAGTCAGCTGTGAGAGAGAGCAGCCAGTCAGCTGTGAGAGAGAGCAGCCAGTCAGCTGTGAGAGAGAGCAGCCAGTCAGCTGTGAGAGAGAGCAGCCAGTCAGCTGTGAGAGAGAGCAGCCAGTCAGCTGTGAGAGAGAGCAGCCAGTCAGCTGTGAGAGAGAGCAGCCAGTCAGCTGTGAGAGAGAGCAGCCAGTCAGCTGTGAGAGAGAGCAGCCAGTCAGCTGTGAGAGAGAGAAGCCAGTCAGCTGTGAGAGAGAGCAGCAGTCAGCTGTGAGAGAGAGCAGCCAGTCAGCTGTGAGAGGAGAGAGCAGCAGTCAGCTGTGAGAGAGAGCAGCCAGTCAGCTGTGAGAGAGAGAAGCCAGTCAGCTGTGAGAGAGAGCAGCCAGTCAGCTGTGGGAGAGAGCAGCCAGTCAGCTGAGGGAGAGAGCATCCAGTCAGCTGTGGGGTGTGTGTGTGTTGTGTCAGTGAGTCTGGATGGGATTCCTCTCTGGGCCTGTTGTGTGTGTGTGTGTTTGTGTGTTTGTTGTGTGTGTTCCTATGTCTCCAGTGGTTCCCATCTCACGCTCAGCTGAACTCAGTGCCCCAGACGGCCTTCATGCTCACACACTCTCAGGTGTGTGTGTGTGTGTGTGTGTGTAAACACCTTGTCTACTGGGGCTGTGTGTGTGTGTGTGTGTGTACGGGTGTGTGTGTGTGTGGTGTGTGTGTGCGTTCAGTCAAGCTTGTCTCTCCTTGATGAGGTCCTGAATGATCAGAGCCAGACCCTGTCTCTCCCCCGCCCTGGTTACCCCTGGTTACCCCTGGTTACCCCCTCAGACCCCCGGATTCACAGAGAAAAGTACACACATCCTTCACTCCAGTACGAGTACAGATACTCACTGTGATTACACTGTTTAAAAAGAATCCAAGTAAAAAGGTACTACACAATAACAGTGTAATAACAGTGTAATCACAGTGTAATAACAACACAATAACAGCAGTGTAATAACAACATAACAGTGTACCAGCTGTTGTTCTTCTTCTTCTTGTTGGCTCCTGTCTCCATGGTAACTTCATAATCTAGTTTACGTTTGTTGTGAGTGACAGCCAGGTAATGATAAAAGGCGCGCAGTGACAATAGATAATATTGATCATGCCACCAAATACAGACTAAAACTAAAATAACAAGCCTGGTTTGAAAATGTAAGAAGTTGAAAGTACAGATATTTGTGTAAAAATGTTTTTAAAGTAGTGAAAGTAGTGTAACAACAGTGTAACAACAGTGTATAACAACAGTGTAACAACAGTGTAACAACAGTGTAAGTGTACAACAACAGTGTAATAACAGTGTAATAACAGTGTAATAACATTGTAATTACATTGTAATTACATTGTAATACATTGTAATAAACAGTGTCAGGTAACAACAGTGTCATACACAGTGTCAGTAACAGTGTAATAACAGTGTAATAACATTGTAATTACATTGTAATTACATTGTAATTACATGTGTAATAACAGCATAATAACAGTGTAATAACAGTGTAATAACAGCAGGGCTCGAAATTGGCACCCGCCAAGCGCCAATGGCGTGTAGATTTTTGGGGTGGCGACTAAATTGTGTCTGATTGTGTCCATTTGGCGAATGAAATTGCGGAGGACAGCTCCCGACTACCGCGCCCGTCATTGTAAAAAAAAGCTTACAACGCCAACACGAACAGTTGTGCGCGCATCTAGGTGGCAGAAAACCGTGAAGATAGCCTTTATAACAGCTAGAGAATGACACGGATAATACAAATGGTTCGATTTAAAAAGACAAAAAAGGTTGACTACAGCTTTTAAGAGAGAAAGCAATTCCCTATTGATCTGTCACATCCGAATTTTGATTTGGCTCACAAAACTCTTAAAATTTGAGTTAGTGCGTCGCAAGATTGACCGCATAGTCTTACTAGGCGGCAACCATGTTTCTTTCTTGGTCGCGTCATGTCACAAAGTTCATAATTTTACAGTTCGGTCAATTATACAACAAAAGTTTTAAACCAAAAACGTCAAGCAGGGCTGTATGGAAGCAAATCAGTGCCATAATGTTTAGAATTTTAAAAGGCATCGAATACTTAATATTGACATTTGTACAACACTGAATTCTCATCTGAATATATTTCAATGTAAAATAAAATTCAGGTTGCTCAAATTCGAGCCAAAAAATTAGATCTTTAAAAATTAAACCATAAAAAAATTAGACCTTATCAAATTTCGAGCCAAACATTTTCCAGCTGAAAAAAATTGAGCCAAAAGAATTCGAGCCTAGAAAATTCGACCCCAAAAAAATTCGACCCTATCAAATTCGACACGAAAACTTTCTAGCTAAAAAAAATCATGATTTTTAAGATCCGGGATATCAAGGACAGGTAGAGCAATCGAGCCTCGATGCAATCGTATGGAAGCAAATCAGTGCCATAATGTTTAGAATTTTAAAAGGCATCGAATACTTAATATTGAAATGTAAACAACACTGAATTCTCATCTGAATATATTTCAATGTAAAATAAAATTCAGATTGCTCAAATTCGAGCCTAAAAAATTAGATCTTTAAAAATTCTACCATAAAAAATTAGACCCTATCAAATTCGAGACGAACATTTTCCAGCTGAAAAAATTCGAGCCAAAATAATTCGAGCCTACACAATTTGACCCTAAAAAATTCGACCCTATCAAATTCGACACAAAAAAATTCTATCTTAAAAAATCAGATTTTTAACATCCGGGATATCAAGGACAGGTAGAGCAATCGAGCCTCGATGCAATCATATGGAAACAAATCAGTGCCATAATGTTTAGAATTTTAAAAGGCATCGAATATTAATATTGAAATGTAAACAACACTGAATACTCATCTGAATATATTTCAATGTAAAATAAAATTCAGGTTGCTCAAATTCGAGCCTAAAAAATTAGATCTTGAAAAATTCTACCATAAAAAATTCGACCCTATCAAATTCGATCCGAAAATTTTCCAGACGAAAAAAATCGAGCCAAACAAAAATTGAGCCTTAAAAATTCGACCCTATCAATTTGACCCGAAAAAAAAACAGATTTTTTACATATTTTTTTTTACATCCTCAATGCAATCTAACCAACTTCTGACCTATCCAACTGCAGCGCTCCCTCCTCAGGCCCCTCTAAACTGGAACACTCTCCTCAGGCTGTCCCGGATGTTAAAAATCAGAATTTTTTAAGCTCAAATTTTTTGGGCTCTAATTTTTTAGGCTCTAATTTTTTCAGCTGGAAAAAAATCGGCTCGAATTTGATAGGGTCGAATTTTTTTATGGTCGAATTTGAGCAAACTGAATTTTATTTTACATTGAAATATATTCAGATGAGAATTCAGTGTTGTTTACATTTCAATATTAAGTATTCGATACCTTTTAAAATTCTAAACATTATGGCACTGATTTGCTTCCATACGATTGCATCGAGGCTCGATTGCTCTACCTGTCCTTGATATCCCGGATCTTAAAAATCAGATTTTTTTTAGCTAGAAAGTTTTCGTGTCGAATTTGATAGGGTCGAATTTTTTTGGGTCGAATTTTCTAGGCTCGAATTCTTTTGGCTCAATTTTTTTCAGCTGGAAAATGTTTGCCTCGAATTTGATAAGGTCTAATTTTTTTATGGTTTAATTTTTAAAGATCTAATTTTTTGGCTCGAATTTGAATAACCTGAATTTTATTTTACATTGAAATATATTCAGATGAGAATTCAGTGTTGTACAAATGTCAATATTAAGTATTCGATGCCTTTTAAAATTCTAAACATTATGGCACTGATTTGCTTCCATACAGCCCTGCTTGACGTTTTTGGTTTAAAACTTTTGTTGTATAATTGACCGAACTGTAAAATTATGAACTTTGGGACATGACGCGACCAAGAAAGAGACATGGCTGCCGCCTAGTAAGACTATGCGGTCAATCTTGTGACGCACTCACTCAAATTTTAAGAGTTTTGTGAGCCAAATCAAAATTTGGATGTGACAGATCAATAGGGAATTGCTTTCTCTCTTAAAAGCTGTAGTCAACCTTTTTTGTCTTTTTAAATCGAACCATTTGTATTATCCGTGTCATTCTCTAGCTGTTATAAAGGCTATCTTCACGGTTTTCTGCCACCTAGATGCGCGCACAACTGTTCGTGTTGGCGTTGTAAGTTTTTTTACATTATGGCACTGATTTGCTTCCATAGGGCTGCTTTTCCCGAAAGCGTCGTAGCTAAAGTGTCTGAAACGCACATAAGAAATATCGATGGTTTCGTTTTTTGCTCAATCGCACTACGATCCATCGTTAACGGGAAACGCAGCCCAGGGCATTTCAAGAGATATGGGAATCTGCTTTTAGCTAGCTGGTCTGATACGAAGACCAAACCTCAAGGACAAGGGCAACCCATCTCACATTGAGCAAGAGTAGTAGTACGCCCCTGGAACCCCCTGAATTATTATTTCAAAAAGTAAAATTGGTTGATTTTGTTTAATCCATTCTGAGAGTGATTTAAAATGATACTAAAATAGGTAGAGGTAAAGGTTGTTTATGTCAAAAGATATCAGAGTACGTCTGAAATGCCAGGTTTAATTTTGGCCGGTAAAAATATTATTGGCTGGTAATTTTTTCATCTAATTTTTTCAGCCAATAAGTTAATTTCGAGCCCTGAATAACATTGTAATAACATTGTAATAACAGTGTAATAACAGTGTAATAACAGTGTAACAGTGTAATAACAGTGTAATAACATTGTAATAACAGTGTAATAACACTGTAAAGTGCAGAGATGGCAAAGTACGCACATCCTTATGATCATGCCACCAAATACAGATTAAAACCAAAGTAACCATAGTAACAAGCCTGCTTAGAAAATGGAAGAAGTAGAGTACAGATATTTGTGTAAAAGAAATAGGAGTGAAAGTAGAAAGTTGTCCAAAAAATGTATTGTGAAGAAAAATACTGATATCTGAAAATAAATCTATTCAAGTACAGTAGAAGTCCCATCTCTGCAACAGTGTAATAATAGTGTAATAATAGTGTAACAACAGTGTAATATCTCTGGGTCTTGATCCCAAACACACTGACCTCTTAATAATAGTGTAATAATAGTGTAACAACAGTGTAATATCTCTGGGTCTTGATCCCAAACACACTGACCTCTTAATAATAGTAATAATAGTGTAATAATAGTGTAACAACAGTGTAATATCTCTGGGTCTTGATCCCAAACACACTGACCTCTTAAACCCCAGATCTCCTCTGACCACATAGTCAGGGTTTCCTGTCTGACTGCAGAAGGAATGAGGATTTTGACATTTCTGTTCCTGACAACGCCTTTGCTCGCCTTCCTCTCTCTCTCTCTCCCCCCCCCCTCTCTCTTCTGATCCCACTCTGCAGACATGCAGCCTTCAGCAGCTGGTGTTTCCATGGTAACGGGAGTCTCTGATGTGGGTGGAAGCGGCGGCCATTTCACACAATCTCTCCCCCTCCCCCTCCCCCTCCCACCTCCCTGTCATCCCCCCTGTCATCCCTCCCCCTCCCTCCATCCTATCATCCCTCCCTCAGTCACACTGCAGATGACTATTCTCTCTCTGTCTGTCTGCAGCTCTTTACCCAGAACCCATTGCGCCTGTTTCATAGATCTGGGTCATATTTGTGTGATTCATCAGCAGAATCATTCATAGAGGGAGAGAGAAGAGAGAGAGAGAGAGAGAGAGAGAGATAGAGAGAGAGAGACAGAGAGAGAGAGAGCCAGAGAGAGTGTGTGTGTGTGTTGTAGTGTTTGTTGTTCCTCTGGGATACTCGTCTCACAGGGAAAATGGATTAGGGATCCACTGTAGAGGTTCGTCATTACATTACCCGTCAAAATGGTGAGGGGAGGAGGGGGGAGGAGGAGGGAGAGCTGCCTTCTTCCTGCTCTAGAATAAACCCTCCTGCACAAAGGCTCCATTCAGGCTGCAGGAAAGAGTGTGTTTCCGTGTGTGTGTGTGTGTGTGTGTGTTTGTGTGTGTGTGTGTGTGTTTCCGTGTGTGTAACTGGGACAGCACACTGCGCTGCTTTGGGAAGGAAAATATACATATTTTTGCATTTAGGGAACTAAACACCACATGTCTCCTCTTGGGCTGAGTTTAGGTTTGAATATTCTAACATGACGTGCTTGTGGTTTGATCTTATGTAAGATATCAGTTCCGTAGTAAAAATATCTCATATTTCCGTGAGATGACTTCCCACAAAGGCAAATAGACGTGTAGTGTCCTGTAGCTAGACCGTCCTAAAAACACACACACATACACACACAGGTAGTGTTCCAAATCCCAGTTTTATTGGTCGTTGGAATTCAGGTGAACCAATGGCACAAGAGGAAGATTAACCACAATATCAAAAAATTAATAATACAAAATAATATTACAAAAGGAAGTTCCAGTTATACAAAGCAAAGATGTGAATCTGTTTCTTTTTCTTTCTATTTTTCTTTTTCTTTACTGCCCATTAACTAGTAAGGCACAGTCATTACCACATCTTCCTTCCAATCACCTTGTTGCAGGCTGTCTCGACCAATCACCTTGTTCCAGGCTGTCTCGACCAATCACCTTGTTCCAGGCTGTCTCGACCAATCACCTTGTTCCAGGCTGTCTCGACCAATCACGGTTCCGGGAACCGAAAGGCCAGACGATCTACGCTCTGCCACGCAAACCTGAAGTGTGCTTATCAATACATGTAATGAGCTGTCTACCTCAAGTCCCCCTCGACTCCCAGCTCGACCCCCAGCCCGACCCCCAGCCCGACCCCCAGCGCTCCTGACAGGACCGAGAGAACAGGCTGGTGGTGGAGTGTGAATGACAGGACGAGGGGCTTTTGGATCATGGATTAAAAGCAGTTTTAAGAGTCAGTTTGCAGTTTCACACCAGTTGATAGCCATCATTAGTCGGTCTAACCCAAACCTGCAGATGATAATGGCTATGCCTTAAGAGAATATCGAAATAATGTGTTTGGTTCTTCCAGTAAGGGTGGAGAGCAGTACACATCACATCCCCCCACCTGGAGCACAGCTAGGAGCCACCATGCCACCCCCAGGTCAGGAGCCCTGGAGGACAGCTAGGAGCCACCATGCCACCCCCAGGAGCCCTGGAGCACAGCTAGGAGCCACCATGCCACCCCAGGTGACCTGGAGCACAGCTAGGAGCCACCATGCCACCCCAGGTGACCTGGAGCACAGCTAGGAGCCACCATGCCACCCCAGGTGACCTGGAGGACAGCTAGGAGCCACCATGCCACCCCAGGTGACCTGGAGCACAGCTAGGAGCCACCATGCCACCCCAGGTGACCTGGAGCACAGCTAGGAGCCACCATGCCACCCCAGGTGACCTGGAGGACAGCTAGGAGCCACCATGCCACCCCAGGAGCCCTGGAGAACAGCTAGGAGCCACCATGCCACCCCAGGTGACCTGGAGCACAGCTAGGAGCCACCATGCCACCCCAGGTGCCCTGGAGCACAGCTAGGAGCCTGGAGGAGGACAGGTACAGGGAGACTTCCTGTCTCTCTGGAATATCACACTCTCCACCAATGGGAACACAGCAAGAGAAGGACACATGACTGCTTACATTAGAGTGTTTTACATTGTGGGGTTGAACCCGTTGGGTGACATCATCATTAGTAACTCCAGTTATCAAACAGAGAGAACAAAGGCTCTCCACGTAGACACACCAGACCAGACCAGACCAGTCCAATCTGCTCCTACACAACCAGACCAGACCAGTCCAATCTGCTCCTACACAACCAGACCAGACCAGTCCAGACCAGATAGAACCAGTCGTACTGGACTAGGTTGTACAGAAACACTTCATCCAGATAGAAAGGGGTCACCAGGTTAAATACACCATCAATACTGCCACCATTTGCTGTAAGCCAGAGAGATCAGGAAGAGACAGACAGAGATGTGAAGACAGAACGCTAAAATAACAGGATGGAAGGAGAGAGTGAGGTATGGGGGGGAGGAGGGAGAGAGAGAGGAGGAGAGGAGGCGAGGGAGAGGAGGGAGGAGGCAGGAGGGAGAGGAGGAGAGGGAACGAGGGAGAGGATGGGGAGGAGCGAGGAGGAGGGAGAGAGAGAGGAGAGGAAGAGGAGGGAGCAGAGGAGAGGAGAGCAGAGGAGAGAGGAGGGGAGGAGGGAGGGAGAGAAGGAGAGGGAGGAGAGGAGGAGGGAGAGAGGAGGGAGAGCACCGGGAGG
>CAEFZP010001151.1:15000-22500 GCA_903064625.1 Mallotus villosus | reverse complement strand
GAGAGAAAGGGAGGGAGAGAAGTATAGAGTGAAAGGAGTGAAGGAAGCGTTTCCAGTCTGACTTGCCATAACTCATGGCTGACTAAAACAAACACGTTGCCGTACCAACCTAGTGGGACGGGCACCAGCATATTTCACTGTAGGAAAATAGAGCGTCGAGCTGAGACCTTGCATGCTTTGCATCGCTCACCATGGAACTGGGTCCTAGTGGTTTCATTTGCAAAATATTTGAGAGCTTCTGAGGAACTGTTTGTTTGATCTATTTGATACTATAGTACTGGATGTACAGACAAATACACAGCAACCATAGATACACACACACACACACACAGCAACCATAGATACACACACACACACACAGCAACCATAGACACACACACTCACACAGCAACCATAGACACACACACACACACACAGCAACCATAGACACACACACACACACAGCAACCATAGACACACACAGCAACCATAGACACACACACACACACAGCAACCATAGACACACACACACACACAGCAACCATAGACACACACACACACACAGCAACCATAGACACACACAGCAACCATAGACACACACACACACACACAGCAACCATAGATACACACACACACATACAGCAACCATAGACACACACACACACACACAGCAACCATAGATACAAAGACCCTGTCATCCACTGCTCTTTCATGCCTAGGGTCAGTCCCCAGCCCTGTGACAGACATGACACACATCCCAGGACAGACTAATGTGAGCCACACCCAGAGGGCCACAGCAGTGATGACCCAGAGAGAGGGGTGAGCAGGGCGGGTACACACACACACACACACACACACACACACACACACACTCTCAACACACACACACACACACACTCTCAAACACACACACACTCTCAACACACACACACACTCTCAAAACACACACACACACACACACACACTCTCAACACACACACACACACACTCTCAACACACACTCTCAAAACACACACACACGCACACTCTCAACACACACACACACACACACTCTCAACACACACACACACACACACACTCTCAACACACACACACACGCACACTCTCAAAACACACGCACACTCTCGCACACACACACACACACACACACTCTCAACACACACACACACGCACACACACACACTCTCAACACACACACACACGCACACTCTCAAAACACACGCACACTCTCGCACACACACACACACACACACGCACTCTCTCAACACACACAGAAGGTCTCACCCACAGAGTTAACACAATAAGACACTCTTACTAGACACACACACACACAGAGGCAGACAGCTCTCCTCACCAGGCCTACCAAGGCAGGCTGGCCAGAGACAGGCACAGATTGCTGGCATAGGTTTGCTGTGAGAGAGTCTCATTGTGTTGAGTCTATGTGTGGGTGAGCTTCAGTGTGTGTTGTGAGTGTGAGTGTGAGTGTGAGTGTGAGTGTGAGTGTGTGTGTGTGTGTGTGTGTGTGTGAGGCTTCTATTGTTTGGCAGGCTGGAGTGAGGAGGAGCCCAGCTGGGACACAGAGAGTCAGACCTGCTTTGTTCTGCTTCTACCACACACACACACACCACACACACACTCACACACACACACACACACACACACACCACACACACACACACACACACACACACACACACACACAGACACACACACACGCGCACTAGTAATTAACTAGAGACAAACATACCGAAGCAGTTACTCCTACATGCTCCTCTATGATGTTGCAGTGAGACAGTGATAGCTCCCTCCCCCAGACAGGACAGTCAGGCCCAGCAGTGGGACACATGATCAGACCCCCCCCCCTCCCCCCCCCACCCAGACTCCCCCACCCACCCTGACCCCCTCCCCCAACACATCCTGAGTACAGGGGGGCACCTCCACCCCTCCCTCCCCCTCCACCTCTCCCTCCCTCCCCCTCCCTCCCCCTCCCTAACAGAAGCCCTCCTCGTGAAGCGTTTCCTGCCCTCCTGGGGGAGGGAGGGGGGAAGGGGGGGAGGGGGGGGAGGAGGGAGGGGGGAGGGGGAGGTGGGGAGGGGGGGAAAGGTGGTAATGGCGGCCTGTCCTGGCAAAGCTGCTGCTGTTGCAGCCAGACACCCACACACACAACCAAGGTCAAATGTTAGCAGATAGAACCGTGTTGTGGGGAGAGAGACATCATCACCTGAGTCTGGCAGGGATTAACATCCACAGCCGAGGTCAGGGGTGTGTGTGTGTGTGTGTGTGTGGTGTGTGTGTGTGTGTGTGTGTGTGTGTGTGTGTGTGTGTGTGTGTGTGTGTGTCAGAGCTAAACCCCAGCAGGACACAAAATGGAGGACAGAGCCTGGAGAGTTCTAAAAGGCCAGCTCAGCAGCCCTGGAAGACCTGCAGGAGGTTAGCTCCACTCAGAAGCAGCTCTGGAAGACCTACAGGAGGTTAGCTCCACTCAGAAGCAGCCCTGGAAGACCTGTAGGAGGTTAGCTACACTCAGAAGCAGCCCTCAGAACCTGCAGGAGGTTAGCTACACTCAGAAGCAGACCTGGAAGACCTGCAGGAGGTTAGCTACACTCAGAAGCAGCCCTGGAAGACCTGCAGGAGGTTAGCTCCACTCAGAAGCAGCCCTGGAAGACCTGCAGGAGGTTAGCTCCACTCAGAAGCAGCCCTGGAAGACCTGTAGGAGGTTAGCTACACTCAGAAGCAGCCCTCAGAACCTGCAGGAGGTTAGCTACACTCAGAAGCAGCCCTGGAACCTGCAGGAGGTTAGCTACACTCAGAAGCAGCTCTGGAAGACCTGCAGGAGGTTAGCTACACTCAGAAGCAGCTCTGGAAGACCTGCAGGAGGTTAGCTACACTCAGAAGCAGCTCTGGAAGACCTGCAGGAGGTTAGCTACACTCAGAAGCAGCCCTGGAACCTGCAGGAGGTTAGCTACACTCAGAAGCAGCTCTGGAAGACCTGCAGGAGGTTAGCTACACTCAGAAGCAGCTCTGGAAGACCTGTAGGAGGTTAGCTCCACTCAGAAGCAGCCCTCAGAACCTGCAGGAGGTTAGCTACACTCAGAAGCAGCTCTGGAAGACCTGCAGGAGGTTAGCTACACTCAGAAGCAGCTCTGATAACCTGCAGGAGGTTAGCTACACTCAGAAGCAGCTCTGATAACCTGCAGGAGGTTAGCTACACTCAGAAGCAGCTCTGATAACCTGCAGGAGGTTAGCTCCACTCAGAAGCAGCCCTGGAAGACCTGCAGGAGGTTAGCTCCACTCAGAAGCAGACCTGGAAGACCTGCAGGAGGTTAGCTACACTCAGAAGCAGCCCTGAGAACCTGCAGGAGGTTAGCTACACTCAGAAGCAGCCCTGGAAGACCTGCAGGAGGTTAGCTACACTCAGAAGCAGCCCTGGAAGACCTGCAGGAGGTTAGCTACACTCAGAAGCAGCCCTCGAAGACCTGCAGGAGGTTAGCTACTCTCAGAAGCAGACCTGGAAGACCTGCAGGAGGTTAGCTACACTCAGAAGCAGACCTGGAAGACCTGCAGGAGGTTAGCTACACTCAGAAGCAGACCTGGAAGACCTGCAGGAGGTTAGCTACACTCAGAAGCAGCTCTGATAACCTGCAGGAGGTTAGCTACACTCAGAAGCAGCCCTCAGAACCTGCAGGAGGTTAGCTACACTCAGAAGCAGCCCTGGAAGACCTGTAGGAGGTTAGCTACACTCAGAAGCAGACCTGGAAGACCTGTAGGAGGTTAGCTCCACTCAGAAGCAGCTCTGGAAGACCTGCAGGAGGTTAGCTACACTCAGAAGCAGCCCTGGAACCTGCAGGAGGTTAGCTACACTCAGAAGCAGCCCTGGAATACCTCATTCTACTTCTAGAATTTAAAAAACAAGTCTTCTGATTCCATCTCTCTGTGGAAGCACTACTAGCAGTGTATACATGTGTTCTGAAATAACGCAGAAGCACATGTCACATCAGTGTCAAGTCAGTGTCCGGTTGACTCTGCCGGATCAGTGTGCCCTGAGGGACTGGTTCTGGTGCAAGACTCAGGCAGCAGAATCACTGAGTGGATCTCCAGCCCTGTGCTCAGGCTAACCCTGCCACACAGCACGAGCCAGAGAGGCCTGTAACACAGCCTGTAACACAGCCTGCGTCTGGAGCCAGAGAGGCCTGTAACACAGCCTGCGTCTGGAGCCAGAGAGGCCTGTAACACAGCCTGTAACACAGCCTGCGTCTGGAGCTAGAGGCCTGTAACACAGCCTGTAACACAGCCTGTAACACAGCCTGTAACACAGCCTGCATCTGGAGCTAGAGGCCTGTAACACAGCCTGCGTCTGGAGCTAGAGAGGCCTGTAACACAGCCTGCGTCTGGAGCCAGAGAGGCCTGTAACACAGCCTGCGTCTGGAGCCAGAGAGGCCTGTAACACAGCCTGCGTCTGGAGCCAGAGAGGCCTGTAACACAGCCTGTAACACAGCCTGCATCTGGAGCTAGAGAGGCCTGTAACACAGCCTGCGTCTGGAGCCAGAGAGGCCTGTAACACAGCCTGCGTCTGGAGCTAGAGAGGCCTGTAACACAGCCTGCGTCTGGAGCTAGAGAGGCCTGTAACACAGCCTGCGTCTGGAGCCTGAGAGGCCTGTAACACACCCTGCGTCTGGAGCTAGAGAGGCCTGTAACACAGCCTGCATCTGGAGCCAGAGAGGCCTGTAACACAGCCTGCATCTGGAGCTAGAGAGACCTGTAACACAGCCTGCGTCTGGAGCCAGAGAGGCCTGTAACACAGCCTGGAACACAGCCTGCATCTGGAGCCAGAGAGGCCTGTAACACAGCCTGCATCTGGAGCTAGAGAGGCCTGTAACACAGCCTGCATCTGGAGCCAGAGAGGCCTGTAACACAGCCTGCGTCTGGAGTCACAGAGGCCTGTAACACAGCCTGCATCTGGAGCTAGAGAGGCCTGTAACACAGCCTGCGTCTGGAGCCAGAGAGGCCTGTAACACAGCCTGCATCTGGAGCTAGAGAGACCTGTAACACAGCCTGCGTCTGGAGCCAGAGAGGCCTGTAACACAGCCTGGAACACAGCCTGCATCTGGAGCCAGAGAGGCCTGTAACACAGCCTGCATCTGGAGCTAGAGAGGCCTGTAACACAGCCTGCATCTGGAGCCAGAGAGGCCTGTAACACAGCCTGCGTCTGGAGTCACAGAGGCCTGTAACACAGCCTGCATCTGGAGCTAGAGAGGCCTGTAACACAGCCTGCGTCTGGAGCCAGAGAGGCCTGTAACACAGCCTGCTGCTAGACCCTCCTCCATCAGCCCAGACGAACCCGGTGTTGTGGTGGAGTCTGTGCCCCCTCAAGTCTGCTACCACAGACCTCCTGGATGGAGACCAGCCGGATGGTTCAGCCCACACCACCACCACCCCACACCACCACCCCACCACCCCACACAGCTCCATGTTAACCTCAGGCATTCGGTCTAAACATGATCTTTGACAGACAGTGTGCTACACACTGCCAGATTACAGAGATTAAGATAACATATGAGCTTGTTGATCTAGATTATCCTGGGGATTGGTCCTGCTGAAGGCCAAGAGGATAACCCCCTTATCAGCTCTGCTGTGGGTGTGCAGCCCACAGACCTGCAGCCCACAGACCTGCAGCACACAGACCTGCAGCACACAGACCTGCAGCCCACAGACCTGCAGCCCACAGACCGTAGAAGCATCTTCATCACCATCATCATCATCACCGTCACTATGGAGGTTAGATGCTTCACAACGGTCTTCTCCACTACACACACCACTTGCTGCCTCTCAATGCTGCAGAATCACTAACCCTAACCCTCACCTCTCCTCACCCTCTCTCCTCCCTCCCTCACCCTCTCCCTCTCTCCTCACCCCTCTCCCCTCACCCTCTCTCCTCCTCTCCCTCACCCTCCCTCCTCACCCCCTCAGCCTCTCCCTCACCCTCTCCTCCAGGAACCTAGGAGGCTCCATGGGAGGGTGATGGCTGTCTGTCTCTGAAGACCAGTCTGGGGGAGGGAAGCATCTCTGATCTCACCTTCAGATGCTCAGATACCCACAGAGCATCGACACATGCATTCAATCATGACTGATTCATCCGTGTGTATTCTAGAAGCATCCATGTGTGTACAGTATTCTAGAATGTTTTGTGTGTGTTCTTTGTTGTGTCATCCCCCTCAGAGTCTGTGGGCTGTATGGAGAGCTGACATTCCATGATTTTAACCCCTCCAGTGCTGGAGGCTATGGTTTACCATACACACACACACACACACACACACCACACACACACACACACACACACACACACACACACACACACACACACACACACACAGACTGTTCTAGTTCCACAGTTGGTGATCAAACTCTAATACAGATTAAGATCCCTTTAATGTGCTCTCGCGCCCCACACATACCTTGTCGGGTGGAGACGTTCCTCTCGTTTCCCGCGGTGAGCACGACCTGCGGGTGGCTCTGCTCGAGCACGAACAGCTCGTCCTTCCCAACGCGCGCGCTCTTGCCAGACTTCATGGTACCGGACGGCCCAGAGGGCGCGAGGTACTTGCCGTTACAGTCTCTGAAACACCACCTTCCCCGAGCGGAACTCCAGCGTGTAGCCGGTGGTCTTGTCCGATGTAGCGGCCAGGCTACCGTCGTTCTTCAGGAAACGGTTATCGGAGGTCTGAAGGTGATACCGCTGGTCACGGAACACGAGGGTGATCAGAGAATCAACTCCCCACGGGACGTCCCGGTCAATCGCGATCTCATCCACCTTCGAACTCAGGTGCGCGTAACGTTTGCGCGTGATGCTGAAGATGTTGACTTGCGGGTGCATGGCGATGTGCACGCTCCATTTCTCGGCCACAGACGCGGTTTGGGCAAAACAGATGATCCGGTCCTCGGTCCCGCCCAGGTAGCGCCCGTGCTGCTCAGATTGCAGCGACCACCGGCCGTCATCATGAGCGGTGATGATAAACCGGCATTCCGTCCCGGGAGTCTCGCTGTCCCCGGTCACGTTGCCATCTTTGTCGGCGGCGATGTAACGGCCCAGGTGAGACTTCAGACAGAACACGTTCCCGTTCGCTTCGTCACCGGATTGTTCCAGGGTCCAGATCTGCTTCTTCTTCAGGCTCGTGGCCGAGGCATTGATTATGAAGCCGAACGTTTCAGCAGTTAAATATTTATTACCGCAGTTAATCAAACCGAACTGGATCTGTAGCATGTCGCTGGTTCCGTTACTAGCGCCGTTAGAAGACATGATGACGTTCGTGCCTGGACCGGGTCGGTTGCGTCTGAACAGTTCGGAGCTCGCTCGGATGGTGAGATGCTCTGCCTCGCGTGCTTCTTTGTTTGGGGAGTGTGTTGAGTGTGTGTGAGTGTGAGCGCGCACCGGTCCTCTCTGCTCTCACAGCGCGAGCTCGCCGCCACAGCTGCAGTCTTTATACCAATGAGTGACGTTGGCCCAAAGCCACGCCTCCTCCAGAC
>CAEFZP010001151.1:0-7500 GCA_903064625.1 Mallotus villosus | reverse complement strand
ATACAGGACTGACAGGCTGTGTGTCTGTGGTGATACAGGACTGACAGGCTGTGTGTCTGTGGTGATACAGGACTGACAGGCTGTGTGTCTGTGGTGATAAAGGACTGATAGGCTGTGTGTCTGTGGTGATAAAGGACTGACAGGCCGTGTGTCTGTGGTGATACAGGACTGACAGGCTGTGTGTCTGTGGTGATAAAGGACTGACAGGCTGTGTGTCTGTGGTGATACAGGACTGACAGGCTGTGTGTCTGTGGTGATACAGGACTGACAGGCTGTGTGTCTGTGGTGATAAAGGACTGACAGGCTGTGTGTCTGTGGTGGTCTCTGGACCTGCAGGAAGATCCTCCTGCAGTCTGGATGAGCTCCCTGGCGCCACCCACTGGACAGAAGAATAAACTGCAGTCACACATGCATCCACCCCTCCTTCCCAAACACACACGCACACACTCAGACACACACACTCACACACACACACTCAGACAGGGTACATCTGTCTGGGCAGCAGGTGTGGCTGGTCCCTCCCTTACTGTACCCTTGATCACATACTCTCTCTCTCTCTCTCTCCCCCCGTCCCCCCCCTCTCTCTCCCCCCTCCCCCCCTCTCTCTCCACCCCCCTCTCTCTCCTCTCTCCATGGTCATCAGGGGGGGTTTAGATGCTAATGACATGCACACACACAACAAAGGGTTCCCCATAGAGCACTACACACTCCCCCCCCACCCCCCACACACACACACACCCCACACACACACACACACACACTCATACACACACACACACTCCCCCCCCACACACACACAGACCAGCTGTTCCTTGCTTGCCTCTTGTTACAGACTCTTTAAGGGTTAGCTGCATCTCTTCTTCTTCTGGACACAGAAAGCAGAATAACACACACACACACACTACATCCAGGCAGGCCCCACAGACACACACACACACACACTAACATCTTGGCAGGCCCACAGGCCCACAGACACACACACACACACACACACTAACATCTTGGCAGGCCCACAGGCCCACAGACACACACACACACACACACACTAACATCCAGGCAGGCCCACAGACACACACACACAGACACACACACACACACACACACTAACATCCAGGCAGGCCCACAGACACACACACACACACACTAACATCCAGGCAGGCCCACAGACACACACACACAGACACACACACACACACACTAACATCCAGGCAGGCCCACAGACACACACACACACACACACACACATCCAGGCAGGCCCACACACACACACACACACACTAACATCCAGGCAGGCCCACAGACACACACACACACACACACACATCCAGGCAGGCCCACACACACACACACACACACACACACACACACACATCCAGGCAGGCCCACAGACAGGGTGAAGCAGAGTGCTGGTTATTGAGAATGCAGCAGACACATTTCTATAAGAATATAACTGGTGTCTTTTCTGTGAGTTTGAGTCTGTCCTACATTATTGATGAGTGGAAGGGATGTGATGTCACAGATAATGGAAGACAGCATGTGTGTGACAGACACGGACCATCTGCTAAACACAGACACACACACACACACACACACAGAGACCACACACACACACACACACAGAGACACACCACACACACACACACAGAGACACACACACACACACACAGATACACACAAGAAGTGTTCAAGAAAAAAAAGGCATCGCTAACAGCTGGCACAGATGGTGGTTGGTTACACACACACACACACACACCACACACACACACACACACACTCCCACACACACACACTTATTTGGAAAGCAGCCGTTGTGATCCTGGGTGAGGATGCCAAGATGGGATACAGTGGATCCATTAAACACACACACACACACACACACACACACACACACACACACCACACACACACACACCACACACACACACACACACACACACACACACACACACACACACACACACACAACACACACACCACACACACACACACACACAGTGTATCCATTCAAATAGTCATGCCAGGTATGTGAGATCACCTCAAAGACATGAACCTGGATCATCTCTCATACACACACACTCACACACACACACACACACACACAAACACACACACACACACACACACACACACTCACTTGTGTTTTGTCACTTGAGTTGTGGTTTATATTCTGTTAGAGGATGATTTGGTTGTAGCACAGAATGAATGTTGGATCAGCTGGAGTCTGAGTTAGCAGCAGCAATTAGGCTCCAACTCAATCTGTTAAACCACAGAGATAACAGGAGGGATTTCAGCGTGTTGGACAACGATTAAACAAACCTGAACATCGTATCCTGCAGAGTTGTGCTGATTGGACGAGAGCTGTGAGTGATGTCACAGAGCTAACATCAAATTGATCCTCATTGTTCCCTAGATATCAGGGCAACTCCCCACACACACACACACACACACACACAGGGTGTCCACTGTCCCTTATGTAACAGCTTGCTAGTGAGTGGTGTGTGTGTGTGTAACAGCTTGCTAGTGAGTGTGTGTGTGTGTTTGTGTAACAGCTTGCTAGTGTGCTGGTTATCAGCTTACAATCAGCAGAGACAAGAGGACGTGTCTCCTCCTCAGTCTTCCTCCTTCCCCCTCCCTCCCTCCCTCCCTCCCTCCCTCCCTCCCTCCCTCCCTCCCTCCATCCCTCCCTCCCTCCCTCCCTCCTCCCTCCCTCCCCCCTCCTTCCCTCCCCCTCCTCTTCCTGCTCCATCCCTCTATCAGCATTCAGCTCAGAGAGAGAGAGAGAGAGGGTTGGGAGAGAGAGAGAGGGTGTGGGGAGAGAGAGAGAGGGGGAGAGGGAGGAGATAGAGAGAGTAAAGGATGTGCTGCAGATCTTTGACAAGCATGTCCTTAAAAGGATAACCTGCGCAGGTATTACCTGCAGCACCTGTCCAATCAGAGTACAGCAACAGAAGTGTACATTCTCACTTATATATACACACACACACACACACACACACATAGGCTTATACAGTACACTCACTCACACACACACACACACACATGCACACAAACACACGTACATTCCAGACCATGAAATGGCTGCAGTCCTGCATGTTCACCCCTATGTCCTCTAACCCTCCATCTCACCCTCTCTCTGCTTCTCTCTGCAGAGACCAGGAGGAGAGCAGGCAGAGAGAGAGATGGAGGATGCAGAGCAGGAGAGAGGAGCGGAGAGCGAGGAGGAGGGAGGGCAGGGAGAGAGGAGAGAGAGAGATGAGAGGAGAGGAGTAGGAGAGTTGAGAGAGCAGGAGAGAGGAGAGAGAGGAGAGGGAGACGAGAGAGAGAGGAGAGAGAGCGGAGGCAGGAAGAGGAGAGCAGGAGAGACAGAGAGGAGAGAGAGGAGGAGGGGGGAGGAGGGAGGAGGTCAGGAGAGGAGAGGAGGAGAGCAGCGCGGCGGAGAGAGCAGGGCGCAGAGATCGAGCGAGATGGAGCGCCGGCGCGAGGAGCGAGAGAGGAGAGGATGAGGAATGGAGCGAGAGAGGAGGAGAGCGGCGGAGAGAGGAGCGAGGCGAGCAGAGAGAGTGAGAGAGCAGCAATGCAAGCAGGAGGAGAGAGGAGAGAGAGGACGAGAGGCAAGGAGAGAGAAGGAGAGGAGGAGAGAGGAGGTGGGGGGAGGAGGGAGAGATGTGGAGAGATGGGGGAGAGGAGGGGGGGAGGTGGAGAGAGGGGGGAAGGTGGAGGGTGGAGGAGGTGGGTGGAGGATGGGAGGAGGGGGGAGGAGGGGGGAGGAGGAAGGGAGAAGGGGGGGAGAGGGGATGGAGGAGAGAGAAGGAGGAGAGGAGGGGGGAGGAGGGGGGAGGAGGGGGAGGAGGGGGGAGGAGGAACGAGGAGAGAGGAGGATGAGAGGAGGGGGGATGGAGGAGGGGGGAGGAGGAGAGAGCGGAGAGAGGAGGGGGGAGGAGGGGGGAGGAGGGGAGGAGGGGGGAGGAGGGGGAGGAGGGGGGAGGGAGGAGTGAGGTGTGGGGAGGAGAGGGGATGGGGTGGGGGAGAGAGGAGGGGGGGGGGAGGGGAGGGGGGGAGGAGGGGGTGGAGGGGGGGAAGGAGGGGGGAGGAGGGGGTGAAGGAGGGTAGAGGAGGGGGAGGAGGAGAGGGATGGAAGAGGGGGGGGGGAGGGGAGAGGGGAGGAGGAGAGGGGAGAGGAGGGAGAGGAGGGAGGAGGGGAGGAGGGGGGGGAGGAGGGAGGGGGGGGGGGGAGGAGGAGAGGGGAGGAAGGAGGAACAGGAGAGAGCAGGGAGGAGGCGGAGAGGGGAGGGGGGAGGAGGACGAGAGCAGGAGAGGGGAGGAGAGAGCAGGAGCGAGCAGGAGAGAGGAGGGGACGGGAGGCAGGAGGGAGGGGAGCTGAGCAGGATGGGAGTTAGAAGGAGAGGGGGAGGATGGAGCAGGAGACCAGGAAGAGAAGGAGGAGGGGATGGCACAGGAGAGAGAAGGAGAGGGAGGAATTGAGAGCAGGAGACAGGGAGAGCAGGGGGTAGCAGGAGAGAGGAGATGAGAGCGAAGAGACCAGGCGCGAGCAGAGAGGGTAGGAGAGCGCAGGAGGAGACCAGGAGAGAGGCAGGAGAGGGGAGGAGGAGAGCAGGCGACCAGGAGAGAGGGGGGGGGGGCAAAGGGAGGGGGGGAGCAGGAGAGAGGGGAGAAACCCGCAGAGGAGAGAGGGAGTCTGGGTTCAAACAGTGAGTAAATAGCATCCATGTGTGAGCTTGTCGAGGGGGTGTGGGCATGCACACAACGTGTGTACATGTGGTGTTTGAGTGTGTGGTATATGTCTGGTGTGTGAGAGTGTGGTGGTAGTAACGCAGTGGGGGGAAACAGCCCAGCTCCTGACCTACTTACGGGGTTAAGACTCACGTTGTCACGCCCAATAAGGGAACCCCACACATCAGCTTGAACCATGCTCAGATACTCGAATGTACTCTGCACTCTAGTAAGCTCTGCAATGCTCTACTTCTGTGTTCTGGTCTGTACACAGGGTGTCAGAGGAAGTGTGGTGTTCAGAGTCACAATGTTTACTAACACCTCGAAAAAACAGGCAGAAACCAGGAAGTGATCTGAGGAACATTATCAAACAGGGAAGAGGAGGAGCAGAGGCGCGTGTGCAGACTCTGTAAACCAGGAGGACAAATCTCTGTGATCGGAACTCACGTACATGTACACGCCCACGTCCGCTATGTAGGAGCCTGGTACACGCCCACGCACTCTAACCAGGGGCTGCGTTTCTTACACAAATGAGTCCACACCACAGGTGAGGTTGGCCGGTGCTGGGCTGAAGAAAACAGGAGGAGAGAGAGGAGGCGCGGGGGGTGGGCGGAGAGGGAGGAGGGCTGGGGGGAAGGGCAGAGAGAGAAGAGAGAGAGAGACGAGAGAGGAGAGAGCTCGGGGGGGAGAGATAGGAGAGAGAGAGGAGAGAGCGGGTGGCTGGGGGGGAGAGGAGAGAGAGGGCTGGGGGAGGGATGAGAGAGAGAGAGAGCAGAGAGAGAGAGAGAGGCTGAGGGAGAGACGCTGCGTTCAGAGATGATGGATGTTTTTGCTGGCTGGGGTATTGCGTCTTCCATAGGAGAACAAGCTAGCCAGGTTGAGGATAGATACCTTCATCTTATCCTCTATTGATCCATCACCTTAAGATTAGGAGTCCGAGCGCCAGATTGAGATGAGGAAGTTAAGGTGTGTGTGATGTGAGGTGTGTGTGTGTGGTGTGTGTGTTGTGTAGTAGTGCCGGGTGGTAGCGATAGTGATAATTGAGAGGTGTGTCCACAAGCCTTTTGTGCTAGGTCGTCAGGCTGCTTGGTGTCTACCTGCAGCCTTTGCCTTATATGGAGTTTAAGAGTGTGTGTCACTGGGAAACTCCCTCCGTGGTGGTGGGGGTTACATCAGGTGCAGTTCAGAGAGGAGCCTGTTGGGGGCTGCACACCGCCCGGTCCAGAGGCTGTTTCCCACACAGCATTCAGATCTGTTTGCCTCGCTCGAGCTTTCTTCAACTCCTGTTACTGACGCATGTCGGTAGAGACTTAATTGCCATTTGATTAAAACTTCACACTGAACACACACACACACATACACACACACACATGAACACACACGACACTACACACCACACACTACAGACACAACGCACATGAACCCACACACAACACACTACACACCACCATGGCCCTCCTTACAAGGAAATTAGAACATCATGTCAGCAGTTTCCAGGTAGTCTGAGAAGACAGTGAAGAGAAGTGAAATCACTATCTCTGTGAATTCTTTGACACACACACACAAACACACACACACACACACACACACACACACTGCTATGCGGTGAGGTTGATTTCCTCGTCCCATGTGACTCTGTCCTGCATACCTCACATGTGTCCTGTGACACACATTAAAGATCTCCTTAAGGATGTCATGTGTTACCAAGAGGTGGTCTTCACGCACTCTGAGGTAAACACACCACACACGCTTACTAGCACCTAAACCCGACACAGCAGATCCAGGAGAGGGAGAGAGGGAGAGCGAGAGGAGGAGAGGAAGAGAGGGGATGGGAGGGGGAGAGAGGGAGAGAGGGAGAGAGGGAGAGAGGGAGAGAGGGAGAGCAGAGCGAGCGGGAGAGAGGAGAGAGGGAGACGCGTGGAGCGAGAGGGAGAGATGTCCACTCAGTGTCAGGTTCACGCACCATGTGTTTTCCTCACAGATCGGAGTCTGCAGATGTGTGTGTTGGTGTTGAGTGTCCCGAGCTACTCAACCCTGAGACTGCCACATGCTCACACACACAGCTCGACACCGCACATGCGCTACAGGGGTATGCGTCAGTTGGTTTGTATCAATCATTCTTGATGCACTCTCTCTCTCTCTCTCTCTCTCACTGTTTCTATTTTCTTTGATCTTTTCTTTATCTTTTTATTGATGTTTTCTTGATATCTCTTTACCTCTTTATCTCTTTCTATACCTCGCTCATTTTGGATTCCTCCATGTCTCTGCAGGTTTAGACACGTCAGAATTCACAGAAAGACGATCAGAGTTAGAAAGCATGATCTCTCTTCTCTCTTTCCTTCTGTTAGCACATTCTACTCCTTTATAATGCATCTGTGCTTAAGTTGTTCATGAAGACCTGACTATGCACTTACTGCTGCTCACGGACACACACGTGGCTTCTACACTAACACAACCACAACACAGCAACACGTCTCTCTCCTCTTCAGACAGAAGCCTTCAGACAGGAGAGAGCATGGAGGGAGACAGGGAGGGGGCAGGGAGACAAATGTGATATTATATCAGCCTGATAGCAGATGCTACTTATCAGGGTTTAGAATCAGTGCTTTCAATGTAGCTGATACAAATCCATAGGCTCCATATCACAGCGAGCTGGGAGGGGTTTTGGACAGGAGAGAGAGAGGGGGGGGATTGAGGGGAGGGGTGAGGGGGGAGGGCGGGAGGGGCTGAGAGGAGGTAGGAGGAGGAGCGAGCGGGGCGGACAGGAGG
>CAEFZP010001149.1:0-34959 GCA_903064625.1 Mallotus villosus | reverse complement strand
AGAAGTGAGGGGAGGGACAGTGGTGCAAGACCTTAAGATGCCGTATGCGGAATTGTCATGTGCTCAGAAGGAGCTGATAAACAGTAAGCGTGTTTCTTACCTTCCTATACTGCGTTGTCACAGATAGAGGTGAAAAGAGGGTTGGATAGACAGGTGCGTGGGAGAAGAGGAAGAAAGGATTGTCTGAAGGGTAGTCTGTAGTTACGGCGTGAGAATGAGGGGACTGGAGAGTGTGCGAAAGTAGAGACGAAAGATGAGAGTAAGAGACAGGAAAGTATGAGCAATTCAAAGTTTACGCTATGGATTTTTAAATGAGGGAGTTTTATTATTGTCGATTGCTGTGACACATTGAAGTCTTCACCAGAGAAAATGATAGGTTGACTGTTACGTATCTGTTGCAGAAAGTAGCTGTCTAGTTTTATTTGTACTTGATTTACTGATTTACTAGCACTGGAATCATAGCTTCATCTCCTGTTCTCTTTCTCTCATCCAAAGGTGTGAAGGTGTAAATATGGTTCGGTAAGTTGTGTCAACTCAGACTGTTTATCGCTCAGTTGCCTAACAGCAGCTGCAGCCGTGCAAACTCCTCTTTCCTTTTCTGCTTTGTTCTCCTTTTCTAACGAGTGTTTTTCTTCATTCACATTTTGAAAAGCAGACAGTAAATACTCATTCTACAAGTATATTATGTAGATTTCTCATCATTGAAATCTTTGATGACAGTATGTCATAGAATATGATATATTGGTGATATAGCTAATAAAATATGACTATCACAAAAAGACATGAGGAGAAGATCGAGCATTTTTGTTCGGGGTAGTGTCACTGAGCTGATGTCAACATTCAGGTCTTAAAACTAATGACCAGTTCCTGCTGCACTTTCACATTACGTATTAGAAATACTCTCTCTCTCTCTCTCTCGTGTGTTCTGACAGCGTATATAAATATACGGCCCATGTCAGTTGATGTCAGCGTAGATTTTAAGACTGAACCGATATGCAGTGGACTTCTCACACGGCCCTGTGTCTATCTTAAACTTGTCACATGCAGACCTTCTCTACATCTTTATTGTTTTTAACATTTGAAAGGATTTAAAAAGCTTATTCGTATAACCCAAACACCTTAGTAGGCTCAGGGTCTATATCTGCCCTCTAGGAATTTGAATCTGTTCCACAGACATCATCAAACAGATTGTACTCAAAACAAATTTGTTGCGTGTGCATGCATGTGTGTCTGTGTGTGCGTGTGTGTGGTGTGTGTGTGGTGTGTTGTGTGCGTGTGGTTCTCCAGGTGGTTCCACAGAGACGTGTCAGGCCTGACGCTGAGAACCTGCTCAAGACCAAGGGTTCCCACGGCAGCTTTCTGGCCCGGCCCAGCAAGAAGAATCCTGGAGATTTCTCTCTCTCTGTCAGGTACTGCAGTCATGTGTTTTTTCCTCTTATTCATTCTTTCATTCTTTCATTCTTTCATCCTTTCATTCCTTTCATTCTTTCATTCTTTCATTCTTTGATTCTTTCATCCTTTCATTCTTGATTCTTCATTAACTATTAGCAGTGTTTTGCAAGTGTCACACTTTGTTTTCTGCTTGACCTTTCTATCTCCCCTTCTCAAATTAATCCGTCTCTCTTCCTCGTACTGGTGTCCTCTGTTAACTTGGAAGGAACACACAAAACAGCCGGTACTTGGCGTACTGAGAAATATGGATTTTTCCGCAATAATCTACTAGCATTAATAACAATTTTCAAACAGCATGTAGTGACTCTTTTCATTTGTCACTTCTCTGTCCCTTGTCCCCCTGTCCCTTGTCCCCTGTCCCTGTCCTGCAGAGTGGGAGATCTGGTGACCCACATCCGTATCCAGAACACGGGCGACTACTATGACTTGTATGGAGGGGAGAAGTTCGCCTCGTTGTCTGAACTTGTGGAGTATTACACTGCAGACGTCGGCGTCCTACAGGACAGGGACGGCACCCTCATAGAGCTCAAATACCCCCCTCGAACTGCTCCGACCCCACCACTGAAAGGTACGTTTGGGGGTCAGGTGGCTGAGCGTTAGGGAGTCGGCTATTAATCTGAAGGTTGTTGGTTCGATTCCCGGCCGTGTAAAATGACGTTGTGTCCTTGGGCAAAGCACTTCAACCTACTTGCCTCGGGGTGAATGTCCCTGTATTTACTGTCAGTTGCTCTGGATAAGAGTGTCTGCTAAATGGCTAAAATGTAAAAATGTTATGTTGCTATCGTTGAGCAAGCTAACTGAAATAATGGGCTCCAAGATGGCAACTTCCAGCCTGTCTCTAACTCTGTAAACTAGACTGGAGCATTCATAGGTGTGCTACCGTGCCTCCGAATCTCTTTCGGCCGGTTATTTGGGGCTGGTGGTTTGTAGTGTTCTTCACAGGTGTGTGTTTGTGTGTAAATCACTCTGTTGTACCCTCTCACCCTCACCATGTCAGTTGTTTAACTTCCCCTAAATGCTGCGGTTGGAAACTTTAAAGTTTTGACACATCTGAAAGCAGTGACCAGACCCTTTGTCTTCCTCTCTTGCAGTCCTCCACCATCCCTCCTCTCCTCTCTCTCTCCTCTCCTCTCTCTCCTCTCTCTCTCTCTCTCTCTCTCCCTCTCCCTCTCCCTCTCTGTGTCCTCTTCTCCCCCCCTCTCTCTCTCTCTCTCTCTCTCTTTCTCTCTCTCTCTTTCTCTCTCCCTTCTCTCTTCTCTCTCCTCTCTCCTCTCTCCGTCTCCTATCTCTTCTTCTCTCCCCCCCTCTCTTCTCTCTCTCTCATCCTCTCTCTCTCCCTTAATAACACACATAAGAGAGAAGAGACGAGGACAGTCTAGCGATAGCGATAGACGAGCTAAATAGAACGGTCGCGAGAGAGTGATAAAAACACAAAGATATATAGCGGTATAAAACACAAACATAGAGCGCGCTATCGATATCTCGCTCTCTGTTTGTCTCTCTCGTCTCTCTCTGTGTTGCTTCGCTCTATATCGTCTCGCTCGTCTAGGGTATCTATCTATCATCTGTATCTGTCTCTCACTCTCTAGCTCGCTATCTCTATCTCTAAATCTAACGTCGCACTATCAATCTCCCCATATTCAAGAGCTCAGGCTATATATATGCTCTATTCTCTCAAATCTAGCGCTAGCTAATACTGGATCTCTCTCTCGATCTCCTGTGTCGTCATGACTCTCGCTCTCATCTCTCTTGGTCTGCTCTCTCTCTCTGTCTCTCTCTCTCTCTCTCTATGTCTCTCTCTCTGTCTCAGTCCCTCCGGATCTCCTCTTTCACTTCTTCTAAATGAATTCCGTGGACAGTCCATGCTACGAAGTGTACAAAAAGGAGAGTTTGTTTGTTTCTCTAGTCTGTATTAAGAAAGACAGAACAGATGTTTGACTGCACAGAGATATCAAGTATACATATCAGAGTTACTTCAACAGAAGTCAGTTTAGTTCTGTGGCTAGTAGGTTTCAAGTACAGATTTCCTATTTGATAATATGTCCATGATGCTTCTAGGAATAGAGGAGAGTGTACTGATGTGGTCATGCCCGTCACGACACGTTAAGCATTTTGAAACTCAAAGTACAATGATTTGTATTTTTTCTTCATAAACTACAAGGTCAATCAAGCAATTATGCATATTGTATATCTTATCCGTTTGATTCACCTGTGTGTATGACATGGTGACCAGCCTGACCAAGGGTGTAGTCAAAAGGGTAGAGAGAAGTGTAGTGGTGTGTGTGTGTGTGTGTGTGTGTGTGTGTGTGTGTGTGTGTGGTGGAGGGAGGTTGGTTGTAGCTGGGGGCTTAAGTTATAAATACGCATTGTCATCTAGAGCCACGAAATCTTGTCATCAGAACATTTTCCGACCGCAATGCAGGAAGTTCAGATGAAGAAATTGAGAACTGCACCTAAATTTAAAATAACACTGCAACAGGCTCTCAAGTAGTGGTCTCTCCCGCCACAACGCACACACACACACACACACACACACACACGCAGCGACACACACACACACACACACACACACAGCGACACACACACAGCGACATGCACGCACGCACACAGAGACACACACACACACACACAGCGACCACACACACACACACGACACACACACACCACATCGACACACCACACACACGATACATACCACACACACACACACAGTGACACCACACACACAACACACACACACACACAGAGACAGACACGCACACACAGAGACAGACACACACACACAGAGACACGCACACACACAGACGCACGCACACAGACACACGCACGCACACAGACACACACACTCGCATGCACACACACAGCGACACGCACACAGACACACACGCATGCACACACACCACTTCTGTACTGTACTTACAGGAGACATTAATACCTCCGTTGACACTGTCAACAGTCTATATTGGTCATCCTCAAATAACGTGACAACATTGACCGAATGACCCCCATTCAATGCTTTCAATTTCACAAACGTTGAAATTCTATCCATATCAGAGATTTTTTGCAAATTGTGCACTTTTGACATATTGAATAGAATGTATGATGTTGTTGTAATGTCTTTTTAACACAGTCTGTTCCTTGGCATGAACCTCCGTGATAATTGTAGAACGTCTCGTCCTTAAACATCTGCTGTGCTCGGTTTTACCAACCTATCTATGAGCTAAAATAATACATGTTAGCGTATGCATGACTGTATGTGTACTGCACTGTGTGGTTCTGTGTTAGCTTTGTACAATGCGTTTCTCTGGCCCAACTTGTGTTGAGCCCACAAGGATTTTGCCGACTGTAGTTTGTCCTTTATTGATTGGGACCGTAACGTGTGTCTCTGTCGACTTCTAGGTGGTTCCATGGACACCTGTCGGGCTCGAACGCGGAGAAGTTTCTATGGGAACGGGACGAGCCGGGACCTTCCTGGTGCGCGAGTCTCTGTCCAAGCCTGGAGACTTTGTCCTGTCCGTTCTCACGGAGGAGAAGAGCAAAACGCCCAACGGGGGGAGGAGGGTGTCCCACATCAAGCTCATGTGCCAGGTGTGTGTGTTCCTGTTGTATTACTATGTTTAGCCTGTGTTCTGCTCCTGCTCCTCCGTTTTTCTGGGAGTTTTTCCCTTGTCTTCCTCGGGGTTTAGGTTGGTTGAGGGGCAGCTCTATGGGCGTATGTGAAGCCCTCTGTGACATACTTGCGTGTAAAAAGGGCTATTCATTTTTATTTAATTTGTGTGTGTGTGTGGACTCCCAAAAGTCATGGAGAAATGTGAACCTAGCATCACCCTTCAGTTGTGTGTCATCAGGGACATTCCCAAACATGCACACATCTATTATGAAAGTCCAGCTTCCCTTAAATGTTTGTGCAATGGATAATATACAGATCATACACGGGGTCAAACGTATTTTCCCACACGTGACATACATCCCTGAATCTACTTCCTGTAACAAGTGAAATTGCAGGTTGTTCAGTATCCAAATTCGTTCCGTCAGATGGCTGAGCGGTTAGGGAGTCGGGCTATTAATCAGAAGGTTGTTGGTTCGATTCCTGGCTGTGCAAAATGACGTTGTGTCCTTGGGCAAGG
Organism: Mallotus villosus; assembly: GCA_903064625.1. Taxonomy (NCBI): domain Eukaryota; kingdom Metazoa; phylum Chordata; class Actinopteri; order Osmeriformes; family Salangidae; genus Mallotus; species Mallotus villosus. The sequence continues at coordinate 29,380 of CAEFZP010001149.1, read as the reverse complement.
CACTTCACCCCTACTTGCCTCGGGGGGAGAATGTCCCTGTACTTACTGTATGTCGCTCTGGATAAGAGCGTCTGCTAAATGATGTAAATGTAATGTAAATGTACTCAGATCGATGAGCTGTGAAGTTATGACGTGTGTTGTCGTCGGTCTAGTTTTCATAACTGATGGGCCTATCTGTGTCAGCTGGGCTCAGCTGGTTATTTTAAGCTGTGGTTTGTCTCATGTTCAGTACCTCTCAGCAGTCCTTTGTGAATGAGTTGCTTTGTTTAACCGAGGATTACAGGGGAGTTAACAAGGTCTTGCACAAGCCCCACAAGGACAAGGATCAGGGTTTGGCACTGTTACCTACGGTGACGGACTGTGTGGCCAGCTGAACATGATTACATCAGATTAGTGTAGATTATATTCTCATGTATTTTTCCCCCCCCACACAGCTAATCCAGGTAGTATTCACATGCTAGTGTCACACCAATCTTATTATTACCAAACATGTCTGTTTTTGTTCAGTCCTGTGCAGTGAAAGTTCCCTGTCTGAACATGTGTAACGTTTGGAGTTTGCAGCCAGTTGAATTTCACAACATTTTATCTAAGGATTGATTTGCTAATGGTTTAATGTGTGTAACAACGTTTATTCTTCTGACACAGAATTTGATGAGGTGTGTGTGTGTTTGTGTGTGTGTGTGTGTGTGTGTGTGTGTGTGTGTGTGTGTGTGTTTGTGTGGTGTGTGTGTGTGTGTGTGTGTGTGTGTTGTGTGTGTGGTGTGTGTGTTGTGTGTGTGTGTGTGTGTGTGTGTGTGTGTGTTTGGGGGGTGTGTGTGTGTGTGTGTGTGTTTTTGGTGTGTGTGTGTGTGTGGTGTGTGTGTGTGTTTTGGTGTGTGTGTGTGTGTCTCCCGCCCGCCCGGTCCCCCACCCTGGGGGGCTCCGCGATGTTCGACACCCTGACTGATCTGGTGGAGCATTACAAACGCAAGGGCATCGAGGAGATCTCTGGAAACTGGGTTCACCTCAAACAGGTAAGAGAACTCACACAGGGTTCAAATCCCACACAGGATATCGTTATCAGTGTCATTTTTATCGATGGTGGATTGGATCCTCTGTAAGGGGCCTCGTGAGTCTTTCTGGGAGTTTTTCCTCGTCTTCTCTGAGGGTTTAGGTGGGTTGAGGGGCAGTTCTATGGGCGTATGTGAAGCCCTCTGTGACATGCTTGCGTGTAAAAAGGTACAAATGCATTTTGATTTGATTGGATCCTCTCCCCCCAGCCGTACTACTCCACCCGAGTGAACGCGGCCGACATCGACAGGAGGGTGAAGCTGCTGGATCAGACGGCTGAGAACCCAGACGAGGGGAGAAGAAGAGCAAGGCTGGATTCTGGGAGGAGTTTGACGTACGTTTTTCTTTCGCACTTTTTTATTTCAAAAATATATTAAAATCAGAGTATTTTATTTTTACGATTGTATACAGTGCTTTGCAAAAGTCTTGGGCCCAATTTTTTGGGGGATGCAAACATGCACAAGCTAGCATCTTCATTTGTGGTTGGAAACTGATCATGTTTCGAAATGAGCCCAGCTAACCACTTAAAAGGTCACATGGTCATGTTCTTGTTGGTAAGTCGTAGCTTTCCTCATTTGTAACAACACACTCAGAACACACTTTGGCCTGATTTAAGGTCACAAGGGAGAAAGAATTGAAAAGGATGTTTGCTTTAAACATCCAACATGCAAGGCCAGATTAGTACCCCCCAAAGGCCCCTGGGCATTGAAGGTATTTCTATTTGAAAACAACTTTTATTTTATTCCAATTGGATAATTATCATGATCAAGGGCCAAGCAAGCCTTGTGTAGACTGTTATGTCGCCCAAAAAAACATTTTATACAAAAATAATAATTCTAAGGGGCCCCTGGTCACGTGCCCAGCCTGCTCATATGGTCGAAGCGCCCTCGTCGACATGTCACTTCCTGTGCTATCAATCCTGTGAATGTGGTTTTGATAAAACTCCACACAGGACTGCAATGTTGTCCAATGAACAGCTGAAAATGTCATAGAGGCCTAGTTTACATGTCATTTTCTTACTTAACGGTTATAGATCATTTGTATGGTTTGCTAAATTAACATGTGGTTTACAGTTAGGTGGTAATTCCCCTTTACCTCAAGACTCACTGATATGCTGCTCCATGTGGTCAGAGACGGTATCGCAAGCATCTAATCCTCGTTCCCCTTCCTGTTTTTTCTGTCTCTCTCTTTTTTAGGCTTTACAAAAGTTGGAGGCAAAGCTCAAGAAGAGCAGGGAAGAAGGAATGAGGCCAGAAAACAAAAGCAAAAACAGATACAAGAACATTCTTCCCTGTAAGAACCTCTTATCATTCTAATTCTAGGATTCTATTTCTAAGATTCTAATTCCAGTTCCTTCTCTCATCTGATCTCATTCTGGGTCACTGCAATAACGCTAAATCCATAAGTACACTCAGTTTTCTCTTCTTTATCGACCTCTTGGACATACCACCTCTCCGCGCCCTCTCTCATCCCTCCATCCCCCTCCCTCCCCTCTCTCATCCCTCCATCCCTTCCTCCCCTCTCTCATCCCTCCATCCCTTCCTTCCTCCGTCCCCTCCATCAGTCAATGAGAGCAGGGTCATCTTGGAAGGGGAGATCCCAATGTCGTTGGCTCAGACTACATCAACGCCAACTACGTGAAGGTAAAGACTGAAGCTACACTCACTCAATGCTGTCACCTTGTCTCATGTCTGATAGATCTTAAACTGTGTGTCTGTCTGTGTGTGTGTCTGTGTTGTGTGTCTGTGTGCGTGTGTGTGTGGTGTGTGTGGTCTGTCTGTGTGTGTGTCTGTGTGTGTGTGCGTGTGTGTTGTGTGTGTGTGTGTGTCTGTGTGTGTGTGCGTGTGTGTGTGTGTGTGTGTCTGTGTGTGTGCAGAACACTCTGCGGGAGCAGGACCAGAAGGTGTACATCGCCACCCAGGCTGCCTCGCATCAACCGTCAACGATTTCTGGCAGATGGTGTGGCAGGAAAGACGACGGTGATCGTCATGACGACGAGGGAAGTCGAGAAGGGGCGGGTCAGTGACTGCGCCGCCTCCCCCCTAGACGTTCCTTGTTTCAACCCAACTCATCGTTACCCATCCCACACAGTGTGAGAACGACAAAGAGACAGAAGAGAGGTCTCACTTCCTGTTGTGTCACGCTCTCTCCTCTCCCCTCTTGTGTCGTGTGCAGAATAAATGTGTCCCCTACTGGCCCGAGCTTCAGAGCTCCAAGGAGGTAGGGAGGTATGTGGTGACGTCCACGTCAGAGAGGGATGCCAGCGACTACAAGTCCGCATCTGGAGATTTCACCTCTAGACCAGGTACAAACACACACAGACACAGACACAGACACACACACACACAGACACACACACATACACACACAACACACACACATACACATCCACCCATACACACAGAACACCAGACACACCCACCACACCAGACAAAAACAAAACCAAACACACATACAAACACACACATACAACCAACACACACACACACACCACACACACCACGCACACACATATCACCCACAGACACAACCACACAAACACCCCACCACCCCACACACACAACACCACTCATCACACACCCACACCACACACCACACCACCCACACCTTTACTTTACTCTCATTACCGTCACCATCACATACCACACCACACCCACACACAGGAATAGTGCCGCTCGACATACCTTACCATCCCGATATTTAGCATCATGCGTGGTGGGCGTATACAAGCTGGGGAGTGTGCGTGGAGGAAGAAGGGTCAAGGAAGTTTAAAGAGCTGTGGAGTTAGGCAAATGGGGTTAGGAGATTTATAGGGTGATAGAGCTAGGGAGGGGGGCTAACTGAGGGGTGGATGTGACGAAATAAGAGGGGGAATGAGAAAGGGGGGTGAGGGTGATTCAAAGTGAGTAGCGGGGGGTTCAGTGGGAGAAGGGTGTAGGCTTTGGGAGACGGGAAGACGTGATAGGAGAGAAAAGGTAGAGAATGAGGGAGGAGAGATGAAGGTAGACAGGGACTAGGTCGGGGGACCTAGCTATCGTGTGTTGTGAGGAGAGGTCACTTGCTTCTTTACTCAGCCTTTCCCTTTCTCCCCCTCCTCTCTCTGCCCCGATTTCTCTCGCGCGCGTCGTCGATCCACCGCTCGTCTCTTATACGATCCATGCGAAGGGGCTCCAACCTGCTCTCTCTCTCACCTGCTCGTCCGTCCCGCTCTCTGCGCCGCTTTGTTCTCCCTCTGCTCCTCCCTACTCGTCTTCCCTGTGTCTCTCCCCATGCTGGGATTTTCTACTCCGCTTCTCGTAACGTAGCCTTGCTCTTCTCGGGCCTCACTAGAGAAGGAGAGAAAGGGAGAAAAGAGAGAAGGTCACCGTCCGAAACTAAATCAATTAGAATGTGTTAGAGACGAGCCAAAGGAGATTATAAAACACACGAGGAGGAAACACTTCCTGGTTGAGCTGCCAAACAGATGATTCTTGACATGACGTCTCAATGTGCAAAACTTACAGAAGAGAAAACCATGACATGGTTTGTTTAGTCATCAGAGAAGGGAAATTAAGAAGTGCGAATACTTTGTTATTTTACTTAAGTCGATTTTTCCGGTATCAGAACTTTATACTTTCACTCCTTACATTTTAAACACAAATATCAGTATTTTCTACTTCTTGCCTTTTCAAACCAGGCTCGTTACTTTAGTTTTAATCTGTATTTGGTGACTGTAAGAGACTGACTCTGTAAAAGAGCGAGAGAGAGAGAAAGTGAGATGAGGAGAGTAGAGAGAGAGAGAGAGAGAGAGAGAGAGAGAGAGAGAAAGAGAGATGAGGAGAGAGTGAGAAAGAGAGAGGGAGAGAGAGAGACATTTGCCAAGGCTCCCTGCTGCCTGTCAGTTGCCATGGACACCAAGAAAGCTGACGTATATGTGTGTGTGTGTGTGTGTGGCTATGCAGAAAGTCTCACCATCAATGTGTCAACACCCCCACCGAACACACACACACATCACCACTCCTTCACTCTCTCTGCTGTTCTGAACCAACCAGAGAGTCAAACAAGCATGCGAGAGCTATAGTCCATTCCGGAGTAAAATAACAATATTCAAATGAAGCACTTTGGGCAGAATACCGATGGGTTCAGTGTTTATACGTCTCTGCTTGAATTAAGTACTCAAATTGCTGGATTGGTTTTAGGGGTAATCCTGTTGCCCTCTGACTGCAGGTGTGAAGGCGCAGCTGTAGAAAGACGAGAGCCCGGTTACGGTTGCCTAGGAGCCGCTGGTGTGTTTCACAGAAGCGGAACACCTAGGGGATAATTGTTCTCAGTAGAAAATGCTGAAACAGAAACGGCTCTCCCGGATCACTTAACTTCCATTATCCTCTCTCCTTCCGTATTTACGCCACTCTCTACCTCTCTCTACCTCTACGCCACTCTCTACCTCAGTTTCTTTAGCTATAAACCTCCAGTTTCCTTCTCCGTCGGTTCTGCGCGTAGGCCTACGGGCTAGTCATGGGCCTATATACCGTGACACTAATGCATGAGGCCCACCTGGAGGGAGATGCATGAGGCCTACCTGGAGGGAGATGCATGAGGCCTACCTGGAGGGAGATGCATGAGGCCCACCTGGAGGGAGATGCATGAGGCCCACCTGGAGGGAGATGCATGAGGCCTACCTGGAGGGAGATGCATGAGGCCCACCTGGAGGGAGATGCATGAGGCCTACCTGGAGGGAGATGCATGAGGCCTACCTGGAGGAGATGCATGAGGCCCACCTGGAGGGAGATACATGAGGCCTACCTGGAGGGAGATGCATGAGGCCTACCTGGAGGGAGATGCATGAGGCCTACCTGGAGGGAGATGCATGAGGCCTACCTGGAGGGAGATGCATGAGGCCTACCTGGAGGGAGATGCATGAGGCCTACCTGGAGGGAGATGCATGAGGCCTACCTGGAGGGAGATGCATGAGGCCTACCTGGAGGGAGATGCATGAGGCCTACCTGGAGGGAGATGCATGAGGCCTACCTGGAGGGAGATGAGCGAGGCCTACCTGCAGCCTTGCTTCTGATGCGAGTCAGCAGCTGTGCATGGCCTGGCGGGACCACGCACGTCACGCTAACACCGGAAGAGTCCCGCGCATGCCAACATCTGTCGAGTGCATCTCTCGCTTCATAAATGTTTCATATCGGTCGCGATGTGGCGTTCACACTGTAAGGCACAGATGTGGCGTTCACACTGTAAGGCACAGATGTGGCGTTCACACTGTAAGGCACAGATGTGGCGTTCACACTGTAAGGCACAGATGTGGCGTTCACACTGTAAGGCACAGATGTGGCGTTCACACTGTAAGGCACAGATGTGGCGTTCACACTGTAAGGCACAGATGTGGCGTTCACACTGTAAGGCACAGATGTGGCGTTCACACTGTAAGGCACAGATGTGGCGTTCACACTGTAAGGCACAGATGTGGCGTTCACACTGTAAGGCACAGATGTGGCGTTCACACTGTAAGGCACAGATGTGGCGTTCACACTGTAAGGCACAGATGTGGCGTTCACACTGTAAACTCAGAGGGTCTCTGTAAATGGACACTTGTCCCAGGCCATTATTTCTAATACTGGTTCACCCCAAGGGTGTGTACTGTCACCCCTGTTGTTCATCATGTACACAGATAGCTGTCGGTCCTCTCAACCGGGAAGTTATCTAGCTAAATTCTCAGATGACACTGCGTTGCTGTCTCTTTTCCAAGGTCCACACTGCAACCATGGCCTTGCTTTGACATCATTTGTTAAATGGTGTGATGACAACTTCCTAGATCTGAATGTAGAAAAAACAAAGGAATTAGTCATAGATTTTAGGAAATTGAAGGGAGAGCCTGAACCGAGTGTTATCCATGGGGAGGAAGTCCAACTTGTAGACACCTACAAATATCTAGGCACAGTATTTGATAACCAGCTTAAATTTCATGCAAACACTGAGGTCATTGTGAAAAAGGGACAACAAAGAGTTCACTTGTTGAGAATGCTCAACTCTTTCAGTGTCTCCAAAGTTATTTTGAGAACTTTTTATCAGTCTTTCATTGAGAGTCTTTTAACTTTTTCATTTACATGCTGGTTTAAACTGTCTGTCAGTGAAGGACCAGAACAGCTTAAATAACATTGTAAAGATCTGTTCAAAGATCACTGGAATCCAGCTGAAGAGCATACGTTCATTGTGGAACAATCATGCCGTCCAGAAAGCCAAATGCATTATGAGTCAGCCTGACCATGTCCTCAGTGAGGAATTCACACTATTGCCCTCCGGGCGGCGCTATCTTTTAATCAGGGCAAGAACAGTGAGGTATTCGCACTCTTTTATTCCTGCAGCCATCAGGTTACTGAATGATCACAAGGGTCAGGAGTAGGTGGAGAGCACCAGTGTAGCTGGGTGGTTGTTCTGACAGGTTGAGTTGAGTTGAAATGAATGTGAGTTGAATTTGTGTGTTGGACTGCTGTTTGTCTATTTATGTTATTTTTTACCTCTTACTGCTTTTTATAGTATTTATTCAAATTTTTTTTTACTGCGAACTGGAAACTGTAAACTAAATTGCCCTTCTTGGGATAAATAAAGCTTTTTCTGATTCTGATTCTGAGATGGATGGAGCTTACATTCATGGTCTCAGGTAATTCTATGAGGGGCTGTTTAGGAAATGAATCAGACTGTCCACACAATATGAAACAAATACACATTCAGTATGAAACGTTTACACAAGTTGTTTTTTCTTGTTAAAAAAGGAATGAATGAATACAAATGTACTTTTAAATGAGAAGAAGGCTTAGTCTACCTTAGTCGGTAATGCATGATGCATGACACAAGGAGACACCAGGGTTAGCCTTCTGTGTAGACACACACCATACAAGCACACACACACACACACACACCGTACAAGCACACACACACACACACACACCGTACAAGCACACACACACACACACACTGTACAAGCACACACACACCCTACAAGCACACACACACCCTACAAGCACACACACACCCTACAAGCACACACACACCCGTACAAGCACACACACACTGTACAAGCACACACACACCATACAAGCACACACACACTGTACAAGCACACACACACCCTACAAGCACACACACACCGTACAAGCACACACACACACTGTACAAGCACACACACACACACATACAAGCACACACACCGTACAAGCACACACACACCCTACAAGCACACACACACCCTACAAGCACACACACACCGTACAAGCACACACGCGCCGTACACACACCCCGTACAAGCACACACACACCGTACAAGCACACACACACGTACAAGCACACACACACCGTACAAGCACACACACGCCTTACAAGCACACACACACACACACGCACACACACACCATACAAGCACACACACACGCCTTACAAGCACACACACACGCCTTACAAGCACACACACACCGTACAAGTACACACACGCACACACAAGCTACAGAAGCACACAACACCGTGCCTACCATATACACAGAAATTAGTTGACCAAACCGACCATATCGTTACCGAATACAAATGACTGAATCTAATATCAACTATCGGACTACAATGTTTGTGAGTGAGAGAAAGAAGGAGACTTCGTGCTTTTGTTAATTTGATCAAATGATCAATAAAAACCTTCATTAGTCCGCATTAACAGCCATCGTCAATCTTGACGTGAGTTTGGATGTCAGCCCGGTTTCTCTCGGTGCTGTGGCGTGGAGAGAGCGCGCAGGGAGAACACGCAGACGCCGGTAATAAGTGTAGGGCTCTGAATCGGGGAGCATTAGGGATCCCGGTGCGCACGCTTCGGTTGGATGCCAGAGGCGTTGAGCAACGACAGTCCCGTCCGTTCGATCTCTAACAGCGCATGTGCCTTTCAGCACCGACACACAGCGAACAGCGTTCAGAGGTGCAGGAGCATCGCGCGGCCGTGGATTCAACCGGTGTCACGAATTGACTTTTGATCGGTTGTGTTATACTCTCAAAAGAAAATAACAGATGATTGGATATCCGTTTGGAGCAAAACAACCTATCGTCAGTTTCACTGGAATGAACACAAATATTACGATTGTTTCTGCGGGAGACAGTTAGATACCGACACCGCGGTGATTCTATCATATTCTGGTAATGCCTGAGGTTTTGGCCGGCTAACAATCTAGATCTCAGGTGGTCGGTGAGCTGTTGAGCTCCGGGGGATTGCCGGCTCTGACGGAGCGGAGTGGTGTTTATTTTCTGCGGGAAATAGTGATTCTTGGGCGGGTGGAGTGGTGAGGAGGTGCCGTTGAGCCCCTTCATTCAGGAGGATGCTGGTGGGAAATGCCTGGCGACAGAGACGACGAGATTTGTCAAAAGGCGCTAGAACTTCTCTCAGATCTCTGTTCTAAAGGGGAAGTGCACAATGATAACTGCTTGGATTTCATTTACTACTTCCGAGACCTCGCCAGACCGCGGTACACGAACTCAGGTAAGGTATAGGCGACTTCTGAGGTAGAAAATATACGATTTCATGCGGTGTTGGCGTGTGCATGTGCAGCGCGTTACCGTTCGAACCCAGAGCAAATGCATGAACGTAAAATCAATCTGCACATTGACTGCAGCAGCGATCTAACTTGTTGCACTTCACCTGCATAATGTGTTTAGAAAACCTCTTGATGTAACATTTGCATTCAATATAAATTGCCTGATAAAGAATGTCCTAATAATAATATAGCCATACCAGGATCATAATTAGCGACATTATCAATAAACAATCTTCCCAGTGGCCAGAGTAATAAATAATACATTAAGTCTGAACGAGTTAGAAAAGTATTACGATATTAGGTTGTCTTCTTCTACGGTAAACCGTGGTGCATTGGTCAAAATAGTAGGCTAATTATTCTCGCCTATACCGCCGAGAGAATTTGAGAATCGTGTAGAGCAGAACGGGGTCTTAAATCTCGACTATGTAGATTATGCTTTCATTCATAATTCCCCTTTCACTCAAAACTCTGCCTTTAAAGTTATAGTACCGCAATGTTCTTTATGATCAACATTACTATGATGTTAGGCTACATAACTCCGAAGACGCTAGCATTCCTGAACAATTTCCCCACTGGTGTGCTCACTTGCGTGTAATATCAGCGCGAGAGGGTAGGAAGAGCGCGCCGTTCGATTAGCCTATGCAGACAGCACGCTGACGGTACATCATCTCCGAACCACGCGTTGTGTGTGCGCGCACTTTTGTGTACGCGCTTGGGCGCGTTCGTGATAGAGCAGTGTGATTTTTTTTCAACGTCCAATCTATCAAGGCACTGCTGCAAATCCATAAAACCAATATAAGCTTATCCATTGGTGGTTTGTAATCATACTTGGATCATGAAAATGTACATCATCATGTCACCCATACCTTGAAGCTCTCTCACCTACCTACCTACCTACCTACCTACCTACCTACTACCTGCCGACCCTACCTACCTACCCGACCTACCTACACGACCTACCTACCTACCTACCTACCTACCTACACTACCTACTTACCTACCTACCTACCTACCGACCTACCTACCGACCTACCTACCTACGACCTACCTACCTACTACCTACCTACCTACCTACCTACCTACCTACCTACCTACCTACCGACCTACCTACCTACCTACCTACCTACCTATCTACTACCGACCTACCTACCTACCTACCTACCTACCTACCTACCTACCTACCTACCTACCTACCTACCTACCTACCTACCTACCTACCTATCTACCTACCTACCTACCTACCTACCTACCTACCTACCTACCTACCTACCTACCTACCTACCTACCTACCTACCTACCTATCTACCTACCTACCTACCTACCTATCTACCTACCTGCCTGCCTGCCTACCTACCTACCTACCTACCTACCTATCTACCTACCTACCTACCTACCTACCTACCTATCTACCTACCTACCTACCTACCTACCTACCTACCTACCTACCTACCTGCCTGCCTGCCTACCTGCCTACCTACCTACCTACCTACCTACCTACCTACCTACCTACCTATTGGTTATCTCAGAGTGCCAGAGAGGAAGGAAGGTGATAGAGGAGGAGGAGAGAGGGGGGATGTGATAGTGGATGTGATGGGGGAGGGGGGATGAGAGAGGGGAGGTGACAGGTCTGGATTTACAAGATATGGAGCGTGACATCGGCCTCAATGTGACAGTATGGACGTCATGTGACGTCATGTGCAGTCATGTGACAGTCATGTGACAGTCACCTCAATAACACGAGCTGCCGGGACAAGCGAAGAAACACACTTGAAGATGAGCCCAGTCCTGGAGACAGGGAGCTCTGTATGAGGGGAGGAGAGGCAGAGGAGAGGTGGAAGAGAGGCGGGGAGAGGTGGAGGAGAGGGGGAGGAGAGGTGGAGGAGAGGCAGGGGAGAGGGGGGGAGAGGCAGGGAGAGGCGGAGGAGAGGCGGGGGAGAGGCAGGGGAGAGGCGGGGGAGAGGCGGAGGGGAGAGGCGGAGGAGAGGCGGAGGAGAGGCAGGGAGAGTGGAGGAGAGGCGGGGAGAGGCAGGGGAGAGGCAGAGGAGAGGCAGAGGAGAGGTGGAGGAGAGGCAGGGGAGAGGCGGGGAGAGGCAGAGGAGAGGCAGGGGAGAGGTGGAGGAGAGGCGGGGGAGAGGCAGGGAGAGGCAGAGGAGAGGCGAGGAGAGGTGGGGAGAGGCAGGGGAGAGGCAGAGGAGAGGGTGGAGGAGAGGCAGAGGAGAGGTGGAGGAGAGGCAGGGGAGAGGCGGAGGAGAGGCAGGGGAGAGGCAGGGGAGAGGCAGGAGAGGGGAGCGAGGGAGGGGAGAGGAGGAGGAGAGGCGGGGGAGGGAGGCGGAGGTGGAGGAGAGGCGGGGAGGAGAGGCAAGGGAGAGGGGGGAGGAGAGGCAGGGAGAGGCGGAGGAGAGGCGGAGGAGAGGCGGAGGAGAGGCAGGGGAGAGGCAGGGGAGAGGCAGGAGAGGCAGGGGAGAGTGGAGGAGAGGCGGGGAGAGGCAGGGAGAGGCAGAGGGGGAGAGGCGAGGAGAGGAGGGAGAGGCAGGGGAGAGGCGGGAGAGCAGAGGGGGAGGAGAGCGGGGAGGCAGGGAGAGCAGGGGAGAGGCAGGGAGGGGATGAGAGGCGGGGAAGGCGGGAGAGGCAGAGAGGAGGAGAGTCAGGGGAGGGAGAGGCAGGGAGAGGAGAGGAGGGAGAGGCAGAGGCGAGGAGAGGCAGAGGAGAGGCGAGGGGAGAGGCAGAGGGAGCAGAGGAGGAGAGGAGAGGCAGGGAGCCACAATAGAGTCCGCTTCAAGGAGGACAAAATGGCGGCACTACAGGCAGCCAAGCCTACTGGACCCTCGTAAGGCACATGTCACATGGCTTGTCACATGACTCTGACCGCATCCCCTGACCACTTGTGCATCCCCTGACCACTTGTGCATCCCCTGACCACTTGTGCATACCCTGATCCGGTTACAGTGCGAGAGCATGAATGATTTGTGATCTTTGATGATGTCTTTGGATGTCTTTGTGCACAGAGCTTGTTGCTAGGTACGAGGATGCCCTTTGACTGCACAGACAGTGTATCCCATGTTTAACACGCTGAACGCCCAACGCCCCGGGGGAAATTAAGCAAGTCTGTATGAATTCTGACCCTGACCAATCAGTGGCTGGCTCAAGGAGAATGTTATCTTCGCTTTCAGGCTGTGACCGTCCTCTCAAAGCAAGGGATCTGAGGAGGGACTCATTAAATTAAGTTAAATAATATGTCCTCAGAGACTTGGTGACGTCTATGCGTCAGGCTGGTCTCTTTAGGCCTTCTGACGAGGTGCCAAACCAGTCAAACACTGATCTAATCAAGGAGGCTAAACCAGTCAAACACTGATCTAACCAAGGAGGCTAAACCAGTCAAACACTGATCTAACCAAGGAGGCTAGCTAAACCAGTCAAACACTGATCTAACAAGGAGGCTAAACCAGTCAAACACTGATCTAACCAAGGAGGCTAAACCAGTCAAACACTGATCTAACCAAGGAGGCTAAACTAGTCAAACACTGATCTAACCAAGGAGGCTAGCTGGACCAGTCAAACACTGATCTAACCAAGGAGGCTAAACCAGTCAAACACTGATCTAACCAAGGAGGCTAAACCAGTCAAACACTGATCTAACCAAGGAGGCTAAACCAGTCAAACACTGATCTAACCAAGGAGGCTAAACCAGTCAAACACTGATCTAACCAAGGAGGCTGAACCAGTCAAACACTGATCTAAACAAGGAGGCTACAGTCAAACACTGATCTAACCAATGAGGCTAAACCAGTCAAACACTGATCTAACCAAGGAGTCTAGCTGATCTAACCAAGGAGGATAAACCAGTCAAACATGATCTAACCAAGGAGGCTAAACCAGTCAAACACTGATCTAACCAAGGAGACTAAACTAGTCAAACACTGATCTAACCAAGGAGGCCAAACCAGTCAAACACTGATCTAACCAAGGAGGCCAAACCAGTCAAACACTGATCTAACCAAGGAGGCCAAACCAGTCAAACACTGATCTAACCAAGGAGGCTAGCTGGAAACCAGTCAAACACTGATCTAACCAAGGAGGCTAGCTGGAATGCTAAGTGGTGGCTGCGTTCTTTAGACTGGCAAAGTCTTTAAACACGAACGATCCTTTAGCCTTAGTGGAGCTTCACCTACAGTGCTGTCAGGTGAGGAAGTTCCCAGAGGCTGGATCTGAACTGTACTGCTCCATCAGCAGTCAACTCACCTGGTGTTGTTTTGATCCGCTCTTTTTATCTCTTCCTCCCTCTCGTCCCCCTCTCTCTCTCTCCCCCTCTCTCTTTCTCTTTCTCGCCCTCTTTCTCTTCTCCCTCTCTCTCCCATCCCTCTCTCTCCCGCCCCCCCCTCTCTCCCTCTCCCTCTCCCTCTATCTCTCTCTCTCCCTCTCTCTCTCAATCCATTGAAGGTGCTCAGGGCTCTTTGAATCCTTCCGTGAATTTATAGATTTCTGTCCCAAAGTGACAGCATGGCAGCTTGCCAAGAACACCGCAGGCCTCGGGATCGATGCCCTCTGACCCTCAAAGATCCTCCGCCTCCCCTACCCCTCCCCTCCCCTCCCCTCCCCTCCCCGCCCTCCCCTCCCCTCTCCCTCCCCTCTCCCTCCCCTCTCCCTCCCCTCTCCCCCCCCCCTCTCCCTCCCCCACCCCTCTGATGTTCTACAAAAACATTTCAATAGAAACGCTCCCAGACCTCAGCGATCAAAACCCACAGTAGTCTCAACGCCGTTCACCTCGGGTCAAGGACGAGTTGGTCCAATCACGGCAATCCTCTGTTCCATGATCCCTCCCAGCACGACATGACTCAGTCAGCTGTGCCTACAGAGACCTAGGAGGAGGCCCCTCGCTGCCCTCACTGCCCTCACTGCCCTCACTGCCCTCACTGCCCTCGCTGCCCTCGCTGCCCTCGCTGCCCTCGCTGCCCTCGCTGCCCTCGCTGCCCTCGCTGCCCTCACTGCCCTCACTGCCCTCACTGCCCTCACTGCCCTCACTGCCCTCGCTGCCCTCGCTGCCCTCGCTGCCCTCGCTGCCCTCAGCTGCCCTCGCTGCCCTCGCTGCCCTCGCTGCCCTCGCTGCCCTCGCTGCCCTCGCTGCCCTCGCTGCCCTCGCTGCCCTCGCTGCCCTCACTGCCCTCGCTGCCCTCGCTGCCCTCGCTGCCCTCGCTGCCCTCGCTGCCCTCGCTGCCCTCCCCCTCACTGCCCTCGCTGCCCTCGCTGCCCTCACTGCCCTCGCTGCCCTCACTGCCCTCGCTGCCCTCGCTGCCCTCTACTGCCCTCGCTGCCCTCACTGCCCTCACTGCCCTCACTGCCCTCACTGCCCTCGCTGCCCTCGCTGCCCTCACTGCCCTCGCTGCCCTCACTGCCCTCGCTGCCCTCACTGCCCTCGCTGCCCTCACTGCCCTCACTGCCCTCACTGCCCTCGCTGCCCTCACTGCCCTCGCTGCCCTCGCTGCCCTCGCTTGCCCTCGCTGCCCTCGCTGCCCTCACTGCCCTCGCTGCCCTCACTGCCCTCGCTGCCCTCACTGCCCTCGCTGCCCTCACTGCCCTCACTGCCCTCACTGCCCTCGCTGCCCTCGCTGCCCTCGCTGCCCTCGCTGCCCTCGCTCCTCGCTGCCCTCGCTGCCCTCGCTGCCCTCGCTGCCCTCACTGCCCTCACTGCCCTCGCTGCCCTCGCTGCCCTCACTGCCCTCACTGCCCTCGCTGCCCTCGCTGCCCTCACTGCCCTCGCTGCCCTCACTGCCCTCACTGCCCTCGCTGCCCTCACTGCCCTCGCTGCCCTCACTGCCCTCACTGCCCTCACTGCCCTCGCTGCCCTCACTGCCTGAACACAGAAACACACCACTTACTCAACTTATTAAACAGCCTCGCTTTCTCTATAGATTTTCTCAATGATTATCCGTCAATAAAATGCAAATACCAGATCGAACCAGATCGAACATGTCACATCGCCTAGGGGGTCACGCCTGCAAACTGACAACAGTTAGTGTGGTTGGTACTGTAATGATTTTACTAGCTAGTGTTTTCTGATTGCCTCTCCTGTCAGCCTGTTGATCCCTGTCCTCAGAGACTGGTGAGGCAGGGGAGAGGCAGGGGAGAGGCAGGGGAGAGGCAGGGGAGAGGCAGGGGAGAGGCAGAGGAGCCACAATAGAGACGGGTGATTCTGTGATGGATGTTCAGGAGAGAGAGACGGGTGATTCTGTGATGGATGTTCAGGAGAGAGAGACAGACTGGTGATTCTGTGATGGATGTTCAGGAGAGAGAGACGGGTGATTCTGTGATGGATGTTCAGGAGAGAGAGACGGGTGATTCTGTGATGGATGTTCAGGAGAGAGAGACGGGTGATTCTGTGATGGATGTTCAGGAGAGGGAGACAGGTGATTCTGTGATGGATGTTCAGGAGAGGGAGAGACGGGTGATTCTGTGATGGATGTTCAGGAGAGAGAGACGGGTGATTCTGTGATGGATGTTCAGGAGAGGGAGACAGGTGATTCTGTGATGGATGTTCAGGAGAGGGAGACAGGTGATTCTGTGATGGATGTTCAGGAGAGAGAGACGGGTGATTCTGTGATGGATGTTCAGGAGAGGGAGACCGGTGATTCTGTGATGGATGTTCAGGAGAGGGAGACAGGTGATTCTGTGATGGATGTTCAGGAGAGGGAGACAGGTGATTCTGTGATGGATGTTCAGGAGAGGGAGACGGGTGATTCTGTGATGGATGTTCAGGAGAGGTAGACAGGTGATTCTGTGATCTCTCCTCCAGACCCTCTAATCACCATCTGAAATCTCTCTGTAGCAGAACGATCGTCAGAACCAGCACAGTCATGACTGTGGAGACGTTTAAGGCCTTGTGTGATCGTGTCTGGTCTGTAACCCAGCTCTCTGTAGAGCAGCAGACAGGTCTGTAACCCAGCTCTCTGTAGAGCAGCAGACAGGTCTGTAACCCAGCTCTCTGTAGAGCAGCAGACAGGTCTGTAACCCAGCTCTCTGTAGAGCAGCAGACAGGTCTGTAACCCAGCTCTCTGTAGAGCAGCAGACAGGTCTGTAACCCAGCTCTCTGTAGAGCAGCAGACAGGTCTGTAACCCAGCTCTCTGCAGAGCAGCAGACAGGTCTGTAACCCAGCTCTCTGTAGAGCAGCAGACAGGTCTGTAACCCAGCTCTCTGTAGAGCAGCAGACAGGTCTGTAACCCAGCTCTCTGTAGAGCAGCAGACAGGTCTGTAACCCAGCTCTCTGTAGAGCAGCAGACAGGTCTGTAACCCAGCTCTCTGTAGAGCAGCAGACAGGTCTGTAACCCAGCTCTCTCTAGAGCAGCAGACAGGTCTGTAACCCAGCTCTCTGTAGAGCAGCAGACAGGGCTGTACGCTCCTCTGTAGAGCAGCAGACAGGTCTGTAACCCAGCTCTCTGTAGAGCAGCAGACAGGTCTGTAACCCAGCTCTCTGTAGAGCAGCAGACAGGTCTGTAACCCAGCTCTCTGTAGAGAAGCAGACAGGTCTGTAACCCAGCTCTCTGTAGAGCAGCAGACAGGTCTGTAACCCAGCTCTCTGTAGAGCAGCAGACAGGTCTGTAACCCAGCTCTCTGTAGAGCAGCAGACAGGTCTGTAACCCAGCTCTCTGTAGAGCAGCAGACAGGGCTGTAACCCAGCTCTCTGTAGAGCAGCAGACAGGTCTGTAACCCAGCTCTCTGTAGAGCAGCAGACAGGTCTGTCACCCAGCTCTCTGTAGAGAAGCAGACAGGTCTGTAACCCAGCTCTCTGTAGAGCAGCAGACAGGTCTGTAACCCAGCTCTCTGTAGAGCAGCAGACAGGTCTGTAACCCAGCTCTCTGTAGAGCAGCAGACAGGTCTGTAACCCAGCTCTCTGTAGAGCAGCAGACAGGTCTGTAACCCAGCTCTCTGTAGAGCAGCAGACAGGTCTGTAACCCAGCTCTCTGTAGAGCAGCAGACAGGTCTGTAACCCAGCTCTCTGTAGAGCAGCAGACAGGTCTGTAACCCAGCTCTCTGTAGAGCAGCAGACAGGTCTGTCACCCAGCTCTCTGTAGAGCAGCAGACAGGGCTGTAACCCAGCTCTCTGTAGAGCAGCAGACAGGTCTGTAACCCAGCTCTCTGTAGAGCAGCAGACAGGTCTGTAACCCAGCTCTCTGTAGAGAAGCAGACAGGTCTGTAACCCAGCTCTCTGTAGAGAAGCAGACAGGTCTGTAACCCAGCTCTCTGTAGAGCAGCAGACAGGGCTGTAACCAAGCTCTCTGTAGAACAGCAGACAGGTCTGTAACCCAGCTCTCTGTAGAGCAGCAGACAGGTCTGTAACCCAGCTCTCTGTAGAGCAGCAGACAGGGCTGTAACCCAGCTCTCAGTAGAGCTGCAGACAGGTCTGTAACCCAGCTCTCTGTAGAGCAGCAGACAGGTCTGTAACCCAGCTCTCTGCAGAGCAGCAGACAGGGCTGTAACCCAGCTCTCTGTAGAGCAGCAGACAGGTCTGTAACCCAGCTCTCTGTAGAGCAGCAGACAGGGCTGTAACCCAGCTCTCTGTAGAGCAGCAGACAGGTCTGTACGCTCCTCTGTAGAGCAGCAGACAGGTCTGTAACCCAGCTCTCTGTAGAGAAGCAGACAGGTCTGTAACCCAGCTCTCTGTAGAGCAGCAGACAGGTCTGTAACCCAGCTCTCTGTAGAGCAGCAGACAGGTCTGTCACCCAGCTCTCTGTAGAGCAGCAGACAGGGCTGTAACCCCAGCTCTCTGTAGAGTAGCAGACAGGGCTGTAACCCAGCTCTCTGTAGAGCAGCAGACAGGTCTGTAACCCAGCTCTCTGTAGAGCAGCAGACAGGTCTGTCACCCAGCTCTCTGTAGAGCAGCAGACAGGTCTGTAACCCAGCTCTCTGTAGAGCAGCAGACAGGGCTGTAACCCAGCTCTCTGTAGAGCAGCAGACAGGTCTGTAACCCAGCTCTCTGTAGAGCAGCAGACAGGTCTGTAACCCAGCTCTCTGTAGAGCAGCAGACAGGTCTGTAACCCAGCTCTCTGTAGAGCAGCAGACAGGGCTGTAACCCCAGCTCTCTGTAGAGCAGCAGACAGGGCTGTAACCCAGCTCTCTGTAGAGCAGCAGACAGGGCTGTAACCCAGCTCTCTGTAGAGCAGCAGACAGGTCTGTAACCCAGCTCTCTGTAGAGCAGCAGACAGGTCTGTAACCCAGCTCTCTGTAGAGCAGCAGACAGGTCTGTAACCCAGCTCTCTGTAGAGCAGCAGACAGGTCTGTAACCCAGCTCTCTGTAGAGCAGCAGACAGGGCTGTACGCTCCTCTGGCTGAGCTGAGATTTCATTAAGATGAAGATCATTTAAAATGCCTATCGCCCGTTATCAGACACAAATCCATCTCTTGGAAGAGTTTGTTTGGGTGGCATGCGATGCCCTTTCGCAGTATTCCCAAAGAGAAATCTCCTCACGACTTCCTGTGTTATGGAGGCGTGAGCCGAGATGAATCAGAGAGCTCTTTGTGACACCCCCCCAGCCCCCCCCCCACCAGTCCCCCCACCCCCTGCCAGCCCCCACCCCACCAGCCCCCCCCCCACCAGCCCCCCCACCACCAGCCCCCCACCCCTGCGGCAGTGACTTGGAGACCCTGTGCAAGTCTGGATGAGAACACTGTATAATTCATGAGAGAACATTTTAATCTCAATCTTTAACATTTCAGAAGGTTTGAGGGTTAGCGTGACACTCCTAGAACACGCTTCACATGGACCACCCCCTGACACACACACACCGTACACACACACTCTACACACACACACCCCACACACACACCCCTGCATACACACACACACACCCCTACACACACACAGCCCTACATACACACACACACCGTACACACACACTCTACACACACACCCCACACACATACACAGGCCATTAGTCTTGAAATTTGGAACAGGATATGATCCTGAAAACGAAGCGTTGTCTGTGTGTGTGCATGTGTGTGTGTAGGGGTGTGTGTGTGTGTGTGTATGTAGGTGTTAGTGTGTGTATGTAGGTGTGTGTGTGTGTGTAGGGGTGTGTGTGTGTGTGTAGGGGTGTGTGTATGTAGGGGTGTGTGTGTGTGTAGGGGTGTGTGTGTGTGTGTAGGGGTGTGTGTGTGTGTGTAGGGGTGTGTGTGTGTGTATGCAGGTGTGTGTGTGTGTGTCGTTGTGAAGTGTGTTCTGAGTGTCACGCCTTAAAACCGTCCACCACAGTTCCGGCTAACATTAAGAGCACAAATAAGATTGTCTCAGACTCAGGACGTGTTTGCAGTCATCCCATTGGTCGAGCCTGCAGGAGGAGAGAGACTCAGGTCGTGTGTGTAGTCATCCCATTGGTCGAGCCTGCGGGAGGAGAGAGACTCAGGTCGTGTGTGTAGTCATCCCATTGGTCGAACCTGCGGGAGGAGAGAGACTCAGGTCGTGTGCGTAGTCATCCCATTGGTCGAGCCTGCGGGAGGAGAGAGACTCAGGACGTGTTTGTAGTCATCCCATTGGTCGAGCCTGCGGGAGGAGAGAGACTCAGGTCGTGTGTGTAGTCATCCCATTGGTCGAGCCTGCGGGAGGAGAGAGACTCCGGACGTGTTTGTAGTCATCCCATTGGTCGAGCCTGCGGGAGGAGAGAGACTCAGGACGTGTTTGTAGTCATCCCATTGGTCGAGCCTGCGGGAGGAGAGAGACTCAGGACGTGTTTGTAGTCATCCCATTGGTCGAGCCTGCGGGAGGAGAGAGACTCAGGACGTGTTTGTAGTCATCCCATTGGTCGAGCCTGCGGGAGGAGAGAGACTCAGGACGTGTTTGTAGTCATCCCATTGGTCGAGCCTGCAGGAGGAGAGAGAAGGCCAGCCAACCTTGTTACATAAAGTGCAGTGGTGCAAAAGAGTTTTGGAAAATCAATCTTAATGCTCCGTGATAAAGGGTGTCAATTGATCTCAGACGCTGAGCTTGAAGCATTCACAGATGAAACATCCCCATCGTCAATTAAAGATATTAATGTCGCAGATAACAGCCTTTGTCTGGCTCCGCAAGAAAAACAGCCCTCATTCCGGAAACAATAGTCCCAACTTTAGCTTCTGTTGTTGTTGTTGTTGTTATGTTGTTGAATATGTTGTTCAGAAGAGAACAGGTCATCAATAACAAGATGTACATAAGGTGACAGTTATTTCACCCTGACAGGGAGGTGACCGGCTCAGAGGTTAATAGTTTTTGATTTGGAAAACTCCATAGTGTCTTCAGCATTGAGGACAAGCTTCAAATGACGTGTGATGTACAGTTTTAAAAGAGTAAAGTTTTTCCACAAAGCACACTTGTAATTGACAAAATAAAGACAAAGAAAGAGGGTTTCCCAGATGAAGGATTATATCCGTTGTGGTCGGAAGTGCCTCTAAACCCCCCCGCGGGAACACTCGCTCTCCTGCGCTGTCGATATCCTGAAGAGAACACTTAACATGTGGTCGTGTTAGATAACTGTCCATGTTACAATGTGGAGTGACTGGGATGATTACCAGGCAAGATACATCTCAGGCTTCCCTCCTTCCTCCTTCCTCTCCACTATCCACCAGAGAGGCATCTGCATGGTGAGTGAAACTACAACTAACCACAGTCCCTTCCTGCCCCCCCCTCCCCTCTGCGGTGTGTAGATGTGTCGGTGAGCCTGCTGTCTCTGGTGGTGACGGCGTGCGGTCTGGCCTTGTTCGGAGTCTCCCTCTTCGTGTCCTGGAAGCTGTGCTGGATCCCATGGAGGGAGCGAGCCCTGTCTCCCGGTACCAAGGATGTGCACAGTCACCTGGGCCCCCCCCTGGGCCCCCTGACCCCCCTCCAGCCCCTCATCCCCCCTCGGGACCCCCGTCTACACGGCGGTGGACCCCCCGCCCCACGTCCGCCGTGAGTCCACGCGCTGCTCCGCGGTCCGGGACCCAGCGCCCACTCCGGTGGCGTCGGCCGCGTCGGTGGAGGTCCCGCCCTCTCCAGTGTCCCCGCCCCCCGTTGTCGCGGCGACCCCCGAGGTGGCGATGAAGATCAGCTTCACCTCCCCGGACATCCCGCTGGACGCGCAGGTCAAAGGTCGAGAGAACGGCGTGCACACCAACCCCCGCGTGCAGAGGCAGACCACGGAGACGTCCTCCACCGTACGCTCCATGTCCGAGATCGGGTCTGTATCCACTTCCTGTATCCACTTCCTGTATCCACTTCCTGTATCCACTTCCTGTATCCACTTCCTGTATCCACTTCCTGTCGTTCCGTGTGTGTTTTGCTACTCAGAAGGTCGACTTGTCTGCCTGTGCTGTGTTATTGTTTGTCACCTCGGTCACCTCACCGGCCAGATATCCTCTGATCAATAACGGCCATAACCCCAGATCCTGTGGTTCAGCCAGCCTTGAAATCAGCTCCTTCTCATCCTGTGGATGTGAGCCGTGCATGAAGGGGGAGGGTCTCGCGTGAAGGGGGAGGGGTCATGAAGGGGGAGGGTTAGAGCCCTGAGCAGCGCTGCTTTGAGAGCCTGGTTCTGCTGAGGAGATCCTCTCTGGGAGCCCGGGGCCAAGAGAGAGGCTGAGGCCCAGGAGAGAGGCTGAGCCCCGAGAGAGAGGCTGAGGCCGAGAGATAGCCTGAGCCCCGGGAGAGAGGCTAAGCCCCGAGAGAGAGGCTGAGCCTCGGGAGAGAGAGAGGCTGAGGCCCGGGAGAGAGGCTGGGCCTCGGGAGAGAGAGAGGCTGAGACGCCCCAGGCACCCTCAGTCCTCTGAGCCTCTCTCTTAGTATTCTTTGTTTTAGGCGGAGTTTATCAGTCAAAAGCTAAATCGATCCAGCGCTCTTGGTCTCCTGTGTGTACCCACTCCCCCCCCTCCCCCTCTCTCACCAAGGTGTCGTTTGGCAAAGTTATTCTCTGCTGCGGTGATTCAGCGCTGTGTGTGTGTGTGTGTGTAATGTCTGTTGGTGTCTGTGTTCCCCAGTCAAGGCTCCATGAGGAGACAGATGAACCTGTCCAACCCAGACTTCAACGTGTCCCAGTTCCAGCGGCAGGACTCCCTGACGGGGATGGGTCTGGGTCTGGGCCGGCTCAAACCAGAACTGTACAAACAGCGCTCCCTGGAGGGGGAGGAGGGCGGCCGGAGGGGGGGGGGCTGCGGGCGCCTACACTTCATCCTCAAGTTCGACTGCGACTTGGAGCAGCTGATTGTCAAGATCCACAAGGCGCAGGACCTCCCCGCCAAGGACTTTTCCGGAACGTCCGACCCGTACGTGAAGATCTACCTGCTTCCCGACAGGAAGACCAAACACCAGACCAAGGTGCACAGGAAGACGCTGAACCCGGTGTTCGACGAGGTGTTCCTGTTCCCCGTGGCGTACAGCGAGCTCCCCACACCAAGCTGCACTTCAGCGTCTACGACTTCGACCCGCTTCTCCCGCCATGACATCATCGGACAAGTGGTGGTGGACAACTTCCTGGATCTGGTGGACTTCCCTTCCCCCGCGAGACCAAGCTGTGCCGTGACATCCAGTACGTCACCCTCGGTGAGTCACACCCCCCCTCCCCTCCTCCTCTCCCTCTCCCTTCTCCTCTCTCTCCCCTCTTTCCCCTTTCCCCTCTCTCCCCTCTCCCCTCTCCCCTCTCCTCTCTCTCTCTCCTCTTCTCCTCTCCTCTCCTCTCCTCTCCTCTCCTCTCCTCTCCTCTCCTCTCCTCCCCCCCTCTCCTCTCCTCTCTCCCTCTCCCCTACTCTCCCCTCTCCTCTCCTCTCCTCCCTCTCCTCTCCTCTCCTCTCCTCTCCTCTCCTCTCCTCTCCTCTCTCCTCTCCTCTCCTCTCCTCTCCTCTCCTCTCCTCTCCTCTCCTCTCCTCTCCTCTCCTCTTCCCTCTCCTCCTCTCCTCTCCTCTCCCTCTCCTCTCCTTCCTCTCCTCTCCTCCTCCTCTCCTCATCCTCTCCTCTCCTCATCCTCTCGCTCTCCTCTCCTCTCACTCTCCTCTCCTCCCTCTCCCTCTCCCTCTCCCTTCCCCTTCCCTCTCCTCTCCTCTCCTCTCCTCTCCTCTCCTCTCCTCTCCCTCCTCCCCCCTCTCCTCTCCTCTCCTCCTCCTCTCCTCTCGTCCCTCCCCTCCCCTCTCCTCTCCTCCCCTCCCCTCCCTCCCCCTCCCCTCGTCTCCTCCCCTCCTCCCTCTCCCTTCCCTCCCTCCCTCTCCCCTTCTCCTCCCTGTCCCTCCCCCCCCTCCCCTTCCCTCCCCCTCCCTCCATCACCACCACTCATGATGCTTCCTCTACCTCTCCTCCTGTCAGCCATCTGCTTGACTGACGGTGCCTTAAGAAACCTAGTCTGTCCCCACAAGCAGCCATAATTAAACTGAATAACGAGAGTAGACGCAAGGCACGACAGTGGAGAACCGTGAATAAGAAATGACGGAGGTGTTACATAGGGCCGTTGTGTGTTCTCCAGATAGCTCGCATCGAGCTTCCAGCCAATCGTTTTCACGTACGTGTTTCAGTTCTGTTGGAAAACCGGAGGGGAAAAGCAGAGCCAATTAAGAGTCTTTACAGGGATGGGAAATGGAAGGAGTGCTCAGTGAGATGTGATCCCTGGATGAATGTGGAGGGGGAGAGTGATGCTGGGGCCTGGTGAGGAGAGAGCTCTGTGGAGGGGGGAGAGGGATGCTGGGGCCTGGTGAGGAGAGAGCTCTGTGGAGGGGGAGAGTGATGCTGGGGTCTGGTGAGGAGAGAGCTCTGTGGAGGGGGGAGAGTGATGCTGGGGCCTGGTGAGGAGAGAGAGCTCTGTGGAGGGGGGAGAGTGATGCTGGGGCCTGGTGAGGAGAGAGCTCTGTGGAGGGGGGAGAGTGAGGCTGGGGCCTGGTGAGGAGAGAGCTCTGTGGAGGGGGGAGAGTGATGCTGGGGCCTGGTGAGGAGAGAGCTCTGTGGAGGGGGGAGAGTGATGCTGGGGCCTGGTGAGGAGAGAGCTCTGTGGAGGGGGGAGAGTGATGCTGGGGCCTGGTGAGGAGAGAGCTCTGTGGAGGGGGGAGAGTGATGCTGGGGCCTGGTGAGGAGAGAGCTCTGGATGTGGAGGGGGAGAGTGATGCTGGGGCCTGGTGAGAGAGAGCTCTGTGGAGGGGGGAGAGTGATGCTGGGGCCTGGTGAGGAGAGAGCTCTGTGGAGGGGGGAGAGTGATGCTGGGGCCTGGTGAGGAGAGAGCTCTGTGGAGGGGGGAGAGTGATGCTGGGGCCTGGTGAAGAGAGAGCTCTGTGGAGGGGGGAGAGTGATGCTGGGGCCTGGTGAGGAGAGAGCTCTGTGGAGGGGGGAGAGTGATGCTGGGGCCTGGTGAGGAGAGAGAGCTCTGTGGAGGGGGAGAGTGATGCTGGGGCCTGGTGAGGAGAGAGCTCTGTGGAGGGGGGAGAGTGATGCTGGGGCCTGGTGAGGAGAGAGCTCTGTGGAGGGGGGAGAGTGATGCTGGGGGCCTGGTGAGGAGAGAGCTCTGTGGAGGGGGGAGAGTGATGCTGGGGCCTGGTGAGGAGAGAGCTCTGTGGAGGGGGGAGAGTGATGCTGGGGCCTGGTGAGGAGAGAGAGCTCTGTGGAGGGGGGAGAGTGATGCTGGGGCCTGGTGAGGAGAGAGCTCTGGATGTGGAGGGGGGAGAGTGATGCTGGGGTCTGGTGAGGAGAGAGCTCTGTGGAGGGGGGAGAGTGATGCTGGGGTCTGGTGAGGAGAGAGCTCTGTGGAGGGGGGAGAGTGAGGCTGGGGCCTGGTGAGGAGAGAGCTCTGTGGAGGGGGGAGAGTGATGCTGGGGCCTGGTGAGGAGAGAGCTCTGGATGTGGAGGGGGGAGAGTGATGCTGGGGTCTGGTGAGGAGAGAGCTCTGTGGAGGGGGGAGAGTGATGCTGGGGCCTGGTGAGGAGAGAGCTCTGGATGAATGTGAGGGGGGAGAGTGATGCTGGGGCCTGGTGAGGAGAGAGCTCTGTGGAGGGGGGAGAGTGATGCTGGGGCCTGGTGAGGAGAGAGCTCTGTGGAGGGGGGAGAGTGATGCTGGGGCCTGGTGAGGAGAGAGCTCTGTGGAGGGGGAGAGTGATGCTGGGGCCTGGTGAGGAGAGAGCTCTGTGGAGGGGGGAGAGTGATGCTGGGGGCCTGGTGAAGAGAGAGCTCTGTGGAGGGGGAGAGTGATGCTGTGGCCTGGTGAGGAGAGAGAGCTCTGTGGAGGGGGGAGAGTGATGCTGGGGCCTGGTGAGGAGAGAGCTCTGTGGAGGGGGGAGAGTGATGCTGGGGCCTGGTGAAGAGAGAGCTCTGGATGAATGTGAGGGGGGAGAGTGATGCTGGGGCCTGGTGAGGAGAGAGCTCTGTGGAGAGGGGGAGAGTGATGCTGGGGCCTGGTGAGAGAGAGCTCTGTGGAGGGGGGAGAGTGAGGCTGGGGCCTGTCGAGGAGAGAAGCTCTGTGGAGGGGGGAGAGTGATGCTGGGGCCTGGTGAGGAGAGAGCTCTGTGGAGGGGGGAGAGTGATGCTGGGGCCTGGTGAGGAGAGAGCTCTGTGGAGGGGGGAGAGTGATGCTGGGGCCTGGTGAGGAGAGAGCTCTGTGGAGGGGGGAGAGTGATGCTGGGGCCTGGTGAGGAGAGAGCTCTGTGGAGGGGGGAGAGTGATGCTGGGGCCTGGTGAGGAGAGAGAGCTCTGTGGAGGGGGAGAGTGATGCTGGGGCCTGGTGAGGAGAGAGCTCTGTGGAGGGGGGAGAGTGATGCTGGGGCCTGGTGAGGAGAGAGCTCTGTGGAGGGGGGAGAGTGATGCTGGGGCCTGGTGAGGAGAGAGCTCTGTGGAGGGGGGAGAGTGATGCTGGGGCCTGGTGAGGAGAGAGCTCTGTGGAGGGGGGATGACGGGGCTGTGAGGAAGCTGTGCCTGGTGAGGAGAGAGCTCTGTGGAGGGGGGAGAGTGATGCTGGGGCCTGGTGAGGAGAGAGCTCTGTGGAGGGGGGAGGAGTGATGCTGGGGCCTGGTGAGGAGAGAGCTCTGTGGAGGGGGGAGAGTGAGCTGGGGCCTGGTGAGGAGAGAGCTCTGTGGAGGGGGAGAGTGATGCTGGGGCCTGGTGAGAGAGAGAGAGCTCTGTGTGGAGGGGGGAGAGTGATGTGGGGCCTGTGAGGAGAGAGCTCTGTGGAGGGGGAGAGTGATGCTGGGGCCTGGTGAGGAGAGAGCTCTGTGGAGGGGGGAGAGTGATGCTGGGGCCTGGTGAGGAGAGAGCTCTGTGGAGGGGGGAGAGTGATGCTGGGGCCTGGTGAGGAGAGAGCTCTGTGGAGGGGGGAGAGTGATGCTGGGGCCTGGTGAGGAGAGAGCTCTGTGGAGGGGGGAGAGTGATGCTGGGGCCTGGTGAGGAGAGAGCTCTGTGGAGGGGGGAGAGTGATGCTGGGGCCTGGTGAGGGAGAGAGCTCTGTGGAGGGGGGAGAGTGATGCTGGGGCCTGGTGAGGAGAGAGCTCTGTGGAGGGGGGAGAGTGATGCTGGGGCCTGGTGAGGAGAGAGCTCTGTGGAGGGGGAGAGTGATGCTGGGGCCTGGTGAGGAGAGAGCTCTGTGGAGGGGGGAGAGTGATGCTGGGGCCTGGTGAGGAGAGAGCTCTGTGGAGGGGGGGAGAGTGATGCTGGGGCCTGGTGAGGAGAGAGCTCTGTGGAGGGGGGAGAGTGATGCTGGGGCCTGGTGAGGAGAGAGCTCTGTGGAGGGGGGGTGAGAGTCGGGAGGGGGAGAGTGATGCTGGGGCCTGGTGAGGAGAGAGCTCTGTGGAGGGGGGGAGAGTGATGCTGGGGCCTGGTGAGGAGAGAGCTCTGTGGAGGGGGGAGAGTGATGCTGGGGCCTGGTGAGGAGAGAGCTCTGTGGAGGGGGGAGAGTGATGCTGGGGCCTGGTGAGGAGAGAGCTCTGTGGAGGGGGGAGAGTGATGCTGGGGCCTGGTGAGGAGAGAGCTCTGTGGAGGGGGGAGAGTGATGCTGGGGCCTGGTGAGGAGAGAGCTCTGTGGAGGGGGAGAGTGATGCTGGGGCCTGGTGAGGAGAGAGCTCTGTGGAGGGGGGAGAGTGATGCTGGGGCCTGGTGAGGAGAGAGCTCTGTGGAGGGGGGAGAGTGATGCTGGGGCCTGGTGAGGAGAGAGCTCTGTGGAGGGGGGAGAGTGATGCTGGGGCCTGGTGAGGAGAGAGAGCTCTGTGGAGGGGGGAGAGTGATGCTGGGGCCTGGTGAGGAGAGAGCTCTGTGGAGGGGGGAGAGTGATGCTGGGGCCTGGTGAGGAGAGAGCTCTGTGGAGGGGGGAGAGTGATGCTGGGGCCTGGTGAGGAGAGAGCTCTGTGGAGGGGGGAGAGTGATGCTGGGGCCTGGTGAGGAGAGAGCTCTGTGGAGGGGGGGAGAGTGATGCTGGGGCCTGGTGAGGAGAGAGAGCTCTGTGGAGGGGGGAGAGTGATGCTGGGGCCTGGTGAGGAGAGAGCTCTGTGGAGGGGGGAGAGTGATGCTGGGGCCTGGTGAGGAGAGAGCTCTGTGGAGGGGGGAGAGTGATGCTGGGGCCTGGTGAGGAGAGAGCTCTGTGGAGGGGGAGAGTGATGCTGGGGCCCTGGTGAGGAGAGAGCTCTGTGGAGGGGGGGAGAGTGATGCTGGGGCCTGGTGAGGAGAGAGCTCTGTGGAGGGGGGGAGAGTGATGCTGGGCCTGGTGAGGAGAGAGCTCTGTGGAGGGGGGAGAGTGATAGCTGGGGCTGGTGAGGAGAGAGCTCTGTGGAGGGGGGAGAGTGATGCTGGGGCCTGGTGAGGAGAGAGCTCTGTGGGAGGGGGAGAGTGATGAGTGGGCCTGGTGAGGAGAGAGCTCTGTGGAGGGGGGGAGAGTGATGCTGGGGCCTGGTGAGGAGAGAGCTCTGTGGAGGGGGGAGAGTGATGCTGGGGCCTGGTGAGGAGAGAGCTCTGTGGAGGGGGGAGAGTGATGCTGGGGCCTGGTGAGGAGAGAGCTCTGTGGAGGGGGGGAGAGTGATGCTGGGGCCTGGTGAGGAGAGAGCTCTGTGGAGGGGGGAGAGTGATGCTGGGGCCTGGTGAGGAGAGAGCTCTGTGGAGGGGGGAGAGTGATGCTGGGGCCTGGTGAGGAGAGAGCTCTGTGGAGGGGGGGAGAGTGATGCTGGGGGCCTGGTGAGGAGAGAGCTCTGTGGAGGGGGGAGAGTGATGCTGGGGCCTGGTGAGGAGAGAGCTCTGTGGAGGGGGGAGAGTGATGCTGGGGGCCTGGTGAGGAGAGAGAGCTCTGTGGAGGGGGGAGAGTGATGCTGGGGCCTGGTGAGGAGAGAGCTCTGTGGAGTGGGAGAGTGAGGCTGGGGCCTGGTGAGGAGAGAGCTCTGTGGAGGGGGGAGAGTGATGCTGGGGCCTGGTGAGAGAGAGCTCTGTGGAGGGGGGAGAGTGATGCTGGGGCCTGGTGAGGAGAGAGAGCTCTGTGGAGGGGGGAGAGTGATGCTGGGGCCTGGTGAGGAGAGAGCTCTGTGGAGGGGGGGGAGAGTGATGCTGGGGCCTGGTGAGGAGAGAGCTCTGTGGAGGGGGGAGTGATGCTGGGGCCTGGGAGGAGAGAGAGCTCTGTGGAGGGGGGAGAGGTGATGCTGGGGCCTGGTGAGGAGAGAGCTCTGTGGAGGGGGGAGAGTGATGCTGGGGCCTGGTGAGGAGCAGAGCTCTGTGGAGGGGAGGGGGAGAGTGATGCTGTGTGTGGCTGGTGAGGAGAGAGAGCTCTGTGGAGGGGGGAGAGTGAGGCTGGGGCCTGGTGAGGAGAGAGAGCTCTGGGAGGGGGAGAGTGATGCTGTGGGCCTGGTACGAGAGAGC